>CANNZV010000380.1:0-301977 GCA_947561585.1 Caprella mutica | reverse complement strand
CGAATGATATGATTTTTTTTAGTTTGTAGATCAAATTGGCACATTTTATAGCGTATACTAAAATGAATCATATCATTCGAACGCGCAGGAATCGATCGATGGCTGCCCTATCGATCGATTTCTACTCGTTCGAATGATACAGGTTTTCTTTGTTTATTCATTTAATTAATTGTTTTGTTTTTATTATGAAAATACTTTTTTATATTTAATAGTCGACCATCAGTCGATTGTTGCTCTATTAAATGTAACAATTAGATGCATAAATTAACAAAATCAATATCATTCAAACGCGCAACAATCGACTGATGGTTGCTCTATTAAATGTAACAATTAGATGCATAAATTAACAAAATCCATATCATTCAAACGCGCAACAATCGACTGATGGTTGACTTATTAAATATAAAAAAAGTATTTTTCCAGTAAAAACAAAACAATTAATTAAATGAATAAACATAGAAAACCTGTATCATTCGAACGAGCAGACATCGATCGATGGTTGCGCTATCGATTGATATACGCGATCAAATGTGCAAATTTGATTTACAAATTTAAAAAAATCATATCATTCGAACGCGCAGGGATCGATCGTTGGTTGCGCTATCGATCGATGGCTGCGCAAACTGTTGATCAACAGATTGCGCAGCGAAATCGGTCGATATTGCAGATCACTCAAACGCGCGTGATATTAATAAATCTCTTTAATTTGTCTCTTATTTGTAATAAACCTTAGGATTTAATTTTTAATACTACCGGATGTTTAAGAAAAAATATCGTGCCCGCACAAGGACTTTTTTTTTCCTTTTGCTAAATTCGCTGCAGCATTTTTAATTTTTGTTGTAACATTATTAATTTTTCACAAGGGATGCAGAAAGTGTAAACGTATAAAACAGTGTTTTCAGAATTCTTATAGTTTTAAATATTTTCTAAAATAAACTAATTTGAAAATGGTTTCCTTTTTTCTGGGACACCCTGTATTGTTATTATAAATGCGCCCAAAAACAGATATTGTTATCATCTTTATATTATTATTTTATTTTCCAATGCGCCCACGAAACAGAAACTTATCAAAATACATTATTTAATTTATCAAGTCTGTATTATTTCTAATTAAATAAATCCATTTTAGAAGTCAGTAAGTATGATACCATTATAATTTATTATTTTATTTCGATTATTTTCTGTGCGCCCGTCAAACAGAAAAGATCCGAAAAAATTAAAATGTAGGTATCATTTTTATTGTGAAATTTATCAATTTTTGTAAAATGTATCAATTATTTTTTTAACATGTACCATTGTTGATAAATAACAGTTACCATTTTTTGTAAAACATTCACAGTTACATTCTAATTTATTCTCTCAGGCACTAATTTCCTCATCAAAAAACTAATAACATATTATAGAAAATGATATATTGGAAAGTTATTTAATTCATGTAACGTTTTCTTTTTCAATAAAAGAACACCATAATATTTATCTATAAAAACATTAACACAAAAAAATCTGGTTGTTTTTTAATATAATCGTAATAGATATATCATTTTTTTCTCTTAATGAATTTTCAAAGTATTTCCCAAGGCTATAGTATGTAGATAGTTCTATAGTGATACTTCCCGGTAAATACACCGGGGACAGCTGCCCAGAATGAAATTTACATTTTATTGTATATTGGTCATTTTATAGTGTGTATTTAATATTTCAAGGTATAGGGTAACTATTTAATTACCGTATGCCCTAAACTCTACGAGTCTAAATACAGGGTGCCCAAAAAAGAAAAACCATTTTCAAATTAGTTTATTTTCCATACTATTGAAGGTCCTCTTCAGGCTCCGGGGAAAAATGAGTTTATTACATAATATTATAGAACTAAGGTCTACGATCATTATTCCGCAAACTGCATACAATTCGGTTCAGTAAATATTTTATTATTTGCTTTTAAAGATTTTTAATAATCTGTGAGCAACAATCGAGCGAATCTCCAACCTGACGCTGAGAAAGAAGATTGCACACTCTTTGTTTTGATTTCAAATTTAGATTTTTAAACATAAAATGCGTTTTTGGCCTTCTTTTAAGATATTAATTGTTTCTAAAAGTATAGAACGTTTCTATAATATGTGTATCCAAATTTAAACCTTCAAATGAATAATAAATAGATTTATTAAACCAAATACCTAGTTGACAATCAAAACAAATGGTTTACATTCTTCTTCTTCTTCCGACTGAAAAATAGAAAGTCGGATGTAAAGGTGGTTTTGTAGAGTTTGGATTATAAAAATATTTAAAAGCATATAAAATTAAAAATATGCTATCAAATTTGATGGGGTTTGCAGCAAAATGATAAGAAACATCAGCCTCGTTGATTTAAGCAAAAAAATTGCTTGGAGGGGACCTTTAAAGCTAGAAGTTTTGAACATCCTAGGTACCTACTGCAATTTAAAAAAAAGATGAAAATATAAATTGCTTGCGCGAGGACAATAAACACAGAAACGGAATACACGATAGGTAGCTATATATTTCATTTTATATTGATGTAGAAAAATGAAATCTTATTTTTTGTAACAATGAAATGACATAAAAAATTGATTGTAAACTTCTTAGATAATATTGAATTGATACATTTAACATAATCAGCATATCGTTTTTTTTGTTGTTGTTGTGACAAGTCATTTGAACACTGGAAGTTTTTAAATAGGTTCGACTTCATTTTGATCAATGCTTTTCGGAAAGATTTTCATCATCCAAAAAAACATATGAACAAATGTTAATAATTTCAAAACTGAAGAAGCTATTTTAAATTTGAACAAAAAGCGATCAGGTTGCATGAGAACAGAACGAGCACATGAAAACATTAATCTTGTGTTCATGAACAGTTTATTGAGAATCCATAAATATCAATCAGAAAGAATAGACTGGACATCACTAAAGGCACATTTCACCGAATTGTTTATTAAATACTATTGATATATCATACTTTCAAGATGCAGGGAAGGTATAAACTCTTAGAACTGATTCACCGCGCAGTCTAAATTTGAAAAATTATTTCTGCAAAGAAATGCACGTTTTTTAGAAGACATCGTGATTGGTAATGAAGCTGCATTTCTTGTGAATGGAAGAGTCAATAACCCTAACGTTATTTGAATGAAACTAATAGGATATATTTTTTTACTAGGTACTGCCAGATGGAATTAAATTATACCTATTGTGAAGTTATTTTTCGTCCTCGCGCAAGCCATTTTTATTTCCATTTTACCAATATCAAGTTGACTGAAAATAGCGGTGTAAAATGGAATATTTATGGATGATACCTACCTACAGGTATTATGGATTCCAATTAAAATAAAATAAAACTATATATACATAGTTATAAATTATTGTATATATTACTATAATTATAATAGAACATGAGGAACCGATAGATAACTTTTAAACTTTTAAATTTTTGTAGGTTAAATTACGGTCATATTTTGGTTCTGATGAACGATCTACATCTTTTTTCAACTGTTTGAATTTCAAGATGATAATACAGTTATTCACATGAAATATACATCGCAATATACCGTCATCTGCAAACTGTGTTTTTGAGAAAGGGAGTTACAGAATAATTATCAATGTAATAAATAAACTGATAAACTAGATGATGGGCACTTGTTAAGTGCATACCTTCGTCGCCGCTTATAAATACATTGACTATCCAAAAATTTGCTTTGGGTTTTAAATGACTTTGACCTTAACTTTTTATTCGTTCGCTCCAAAAATCAAATTAAATGGTTCCTGGATAATAACCAATCATCCCACCAAATTTCAGGCAATTTGATTGAATACTTTTTGAGATATAACTGACCTTGACCTTTGACCTGATCGCTCCCAAAATCTAATAAACTAATTTTTGGTTGGGGCCCGTTCGTCCCACCAAATTTCAGGCAATTTGGTTGAATAATATTTGAGTTGTAAATGACATTGACATTGACCTTGACCTTTGACCGGCTCGTTCCCAAATTTTTACCAGATGGTTCCTGACCATTAATCAATCGTCCCACCAAATTCCTATCAATTTGGTTAAATAATGTTTGAGGTATGCGAATAATAAGATTATAAATTTATAAATGACCTAAATAATTTATCTTCTGCAATTTACGAAGATAATAAAGTCAAAATAACGGCATGTAAAGTAAATGAAGTATTTTTTTAGCCACATTTTCAAATAATGGATATTTCATACTGCAATTCATTTTCTCTGATAATTGGTGTTTATTCTACTCAAGTGAACTGCAGATCGATTGGAAATACCTACAACAATATCTTTACTGTCGATATTGCTATCTAGAGTGCTGATAATCTATCAAAGATAATAGGTACTTATAGGAAAATTATAATACAGATACCATTGAATGTTTGTTGCTTTTATTAAGCATAAGGTTACACTAATTTGAAAAAAAATTATGTTAAAACTTTTAAAATTTTGATTTAGAATGAAACTTCATTAATGAATAATTTTATATCTATACGTATTTGCAATTTATCTACGTGAAAAAATTATGGTGGGTCCATAGAAGATTAAGCAGGGGGTTATCTCTAAATTTGCTATGGCACTACAAGTTCTCAGTACTTATATTATAAAAATAATGGAAGTTTTTCCTAGATCAATTGAACAAACGTAGAAGCATTAGCGAAGTCAATTACCTTAGTTTGTACAGCGCTCTTACAGGGCTAAAGTGCCTTATCTGAAGTATAACCACTCAAAAACTGATAAACTGAAAACACTCTCTCCTCAGTCACACTCTAGTTTGAACCTTTGCGATGAAGACCTTTCTAGGATTGCTGTTGGTATTAGCTACAGTTTTTGCTCAACCAGGTTAGCATCGAACTTAAAATAAATGTTAAGAACTAAACATTAAATAATAATGAATAATAATATCATTTTTAACGAACAAATAAATTAAATATCTTTCTTTAACATCATCATGAAGAATATTTTGTATTTCACCTCTGGTTCTGAAGGAGATGTTAAACCACTACTAAATTATTTATTTAAATAATATTAAATTATGAAATTCCAATTGTAATTATTTATTAATTCCACAGAAACTAAGAGCGCTCTCGATGAAGATTTTGGTTACGTAACAGTGCGGCCAGGTGCCCATATGTTCTGGGTAACCTACCATGTTGACCAGCCTGGACTCTGGACAGATTTTCCCCTTATAATGTGGCTCCAAGGTGGCCCCGGATCTTCCGGAGTTGGTTATGGAAACTTTGAAGAGTTGGGACCTTATTACGTTAACCAATCTCTTCGGGAATATGCTTGGGTAATTACAGAATAACAATGATTGCCTATAACGACTATACCACGAAATTGTGTCAATCGATATTTTTGTATACCTAATATATTTGGCGTTATTTATTCATCAAATCAACATTCAAAAACCTAAATTAGAGTAATCAAAATCAGAAAATCTATAAAACTCATCATTTAATGTTATAGTATTAGAACAAATCATACATCTATTTAGGCCTTAGGGGATCGGCTCCTGTTTTTGCTAGCTACCAGCCTACCAACAATTCTCGTCCGATTGAGCTGAGATTTTGAGATAAGGTGTAGAATGCTCAAAATCTTTGAAGTTGGCTCCAAAATTTTTCATTTTGGGGCACCCCCCCCCCCCCCACACGAAAAATCTATCTATGTCAAAAAAATTTACAGTTGCTAATATGCTCAGCTCGAAATTACCTAGATCGTCTAATGAACTTTTTTTAATTTCAATCTCACTTTTTTTATTTAATTTATAAAAGAATTCTCATTTTTTCACTTTTTTCACCTTTTTATTTTTTATTCTCGAATAAAAAAAGTTTGAGATCGAAATTCAAAAAAGCTCATTAGACGATCTAGGTAATTTCGAGCGAAATATATTAGCTTCTATATATTTTTCTGTAGGACCAACCCCCAATCAGTCTATAGACTTGGCGCGAGTACGATTTGAGTAAAAAAGTAACCGAGATAATGGAGTAAACGAAAAAAGTTGAAAATTATGAAAACACAAAAAATCAAAAACATAAGCAAAAAAAAAGAGCTTTTCGTCTCTATCAGAGAACTCAAAGGTCCCCAAGCCAACGACGAAGCCATCTACCAAAAATGGGAGGCTAAGCCCATTTTAGCAGGGGAGGGGTACTGTGGCACACCCTAATTTCACCCCCACCATTATTCATCTCCCCCCCCCCCACACACACACTGACTTATAGTTGTAACAGGAAAATGAAACTTTTT
This sequence comes from Caprella mutica, assembly GCA_947561585.1. NCBI lineage: Eukaryota > Metazoa > Arthropoda > Malacostraca > Amphipoda > Caprellidae > Caprella > Caprella mutica. Next base: position 295,721 of record CANNZV010000380.1, on the reverse strand, counting down.
GTACGTTTTCTTTGGAATGTTTACTAGGGAACTAAATTAAAGAAAGAAAATCTGTAAAAATTGAAGAAACAAGAGTCGATCCCCTTTAGTTTTGAAACCCTCAAACCTCCTAATTTTGATTTTTGTTGTCCTGCTTTACAAATGATGACGACACTTGGATTATTACTGATTAATTTTATAATTCTGTATACTTTCATCTTTACTATGTCTATGTAGCTATAACATTTATTCTAATGTCTCACCATATTATTTTTTCAGACTAAGAAGGCTAATGTGATGTTTGTCGATAACCCCGTTGGTACCGGGTACAGCTACGTTGATTTTGACAGTGCCCTGACCACAACTAATGCTCAAATCGCTGATGATTTGGTAACTCTTCTGAAGTCAGTTTTCACTGATCACCCTGACATGAGCCAAATGCCTTTCTTCGTTTACGCTGAGTCTTACGGAGGAAAAATGACTGTGGACTTTGCCCTGGCTCTGGACGCAGTGAGTACTTACCAATAAAGAACCTTTGGTAATTCCATACAATCTTATTTTTCTACCAAGATGTGAAAATGTATTTCTTTTTCAGGCAATTAAAGCTGGCGAAATCTCTTGTAATTTCCAAGGAGTGGCCCTAGGAGATTCATGGATCAGCCCAATAGATTCTGTGAACACTTGGGGAACTTTCCTCTACAACATGGTAAGATATGTACAATTTGCTCTGAATAATATTTTTTTTAATCTCTTCACATTAATAGAAATCGTGTTTGAAAAATCAAATTTCCTAACACAACTTTTTAGGTTGTGTTAGGAAATACACAACTTTATTGTAGCTCAAGCACGAAGTGAATGATTAAATCAGATGCTATAATACCTAATTTCTGCAATTTAAGGGTTTTGTAGACGCAGTTGGACAAGCTAATATCGACACCTCTGCTGCTCGCGTTCAAACCGCCGTTGATAATGAAAACTGGGGCACTGCGACCAATCTTTGGAGTATCACCGAAGGTGTGGTCAACTCCAACGCTGGAGGAATAAATTTCTACAATGTGTTGGCCACAGAAGATATCTACAGATCTTCCTTGTCTAAGAAAGACGAAAGACGACTTAGCTTCATGACACCTGCGATCAGTGAGTTTAAATATATTTCAGAGGAATTTAATATTATATAACATCATGTTTATTGCTTAATACAAACTATATAATAAAGTAATTCAACATAATATAATTCGTATGTTCATTACTATATTCATCATGCAATTTTACTATTGAATAGTTTAACATTATTGCTGTTCTACTATCAGAGAACTTGTACAAACGCCATGTGCACCCCACTACAAGAGATAGTCTCTCTGACTTGATGAACGGACCACAGAAGGAGCGATGGAACATTTCTGATAACGTTGTCTACGACAGCCAAGGTGGTCTCGTCTTCAACACTCTCGCTGATGACTTCATGAAACCTGTTGTCGATTCAGGTGAAAAGTATTCCAGTGTGCAACTTGGAGCAACCATTACATTCTTTTAGGTTTACCAAACTGTTTTTTTTTTTCTTCTCTCAGTGGTAAACCTCTTGGAAAACACCGATATCTACGTAGCAGTGTACACGGGAAATCTGGATTTGATTTGCGATACCCCAGGTTTGAAATAATGTTCTTGAATTCTAAGAGTATTGATACTAAAGACATAATATATTTTCCTTCTAATTATTCTTAGAATATATGTATATATTAGTTATAACTGAATTGTTATACGAATAATCAACAATCATCGAAAATTTCTTGTTCATTTAATTCATACGGTGAAACAAAAATTCGGTTGCATTCAAACTGTACTGGTAATATATGTTATATTATGATATACTATTCGCTATTTTCTATAGGTACATACAGATGGATTGAAAACATGGCCTTCACTAACAAACCATCATGGGAAGCCTCTGCGAGAGAAAACTTTTACGTAACCTCTTATTCAACAAAGGCCGGATACGCGCAAAATTTTGAAAACTTTGGTTTATACACTATTTTGAGATCCGGACACATGGTAAATTCTAAAAGCATGCATTTTCCAATTTATATTTAGCCATGTCCTAGTTAATGAAGTAGGCCATGTTATAGTTAAGTAGGCCAATAATAGCTTTTCTAGATTCTCAGAATTTCAAATACTTAATTATATTTACAGGTTCCTACTGATGCTCCCGTCGAGTCCTTCCAGTTGATTGACATGATCACAGCTAATGCAGCCGCCTACAAGAAGACTAAGCAGATAAAGGCCAAAAACCTGAAGAAAGAAGAGAAAGTTAGTCCAAAGGAGGTAACTAAAACCGAGAAGAAAACAAAAGTTGAGCTGAAACATAATAAGAAAACTAAGGAAACAAAGAACAGCCATGCAAATATCAAGAAATCCCTGAAAATGAAAGCTAAGACAGCAAAGAAATCCATCGCCAACCAGACACCAAAGAAAATTGGTACAGTTGCAGATCACGAAAATGTTCGTCGCATCTCTCCAGGTATTCAGCCAGTGGAAGGCAAGATGCCAGAAAGAGTGGATGCTGTTACCAGAAAACTGAGGCTCAATAAACTTGCCTTTGGTACAGGACAACATTAAACCTCATACACCTAATTCATATGTCTTTGAAAATTAACTTTTTCGTAAAATTTCAGCTATAAGATTATTTAGAAAATCTAAATCCAATAAATTATAACAGTGGGAACATATGTTTATTGACCTATTCTTGAAATCAAAGTAATACAGAAAATATACACTAATATAATCTCACACCCATTTTCAAAAACTTGTTGAATAGGGTGGGCCAAAAACTAACATTTTAGAAATTACTTATGGAATAGTAATTTAAAATTGGTATGACGAAAAAATCTACATTAAATGAATTATGACATGATTGACAGTTGTCCACAATCAATTCATATTTCAGAACAGTGAGTTTTTTCGTGATTTTTGCTACATTTTGTTATAAAAATCATAATCTGTGATTTATTATCATTTAGAATAGGAAGATATAAAGCTTGAGAAGAGTATACCTTGATGACTGTGCCTTAAAGTCAGACTGGCACGTCAATATTTACAGTTGCCGGTTGCCCTCATCCCTCCAAATTGTTCGAAATTAGGCGGTAGCGGCGGGTAGTGTCTGTAACTTTTAAGGCCTTGTGCGAGTTGGCCTAACGAGTTACTTTAGTGCAGCTACTTGCACAGTGTGACCGCATCAGTCGAGTAACTGTCATGTGCAGGAGGTTAATAACTTGCATGCGATTTACTACAAAATTTTTTTGTAAGATTTCCCAGAAGGAGACCAATTAGTCAAATTATAATATCAAGATATGGACTCGAAGCTTCATCCTTAGAGATATATTACTTCTCTCATATACATCATTACTCTAGAAACTAATTTTAGAAAATGAATTATACATAGTGGTAACATATTTTATAAAAAAGGGCTCGGACAATTCTAAAATATCACGAATTAATCTGCAATTTTGTGATGTGTCATTTTCATTTATAACGTACCTATTCCATAAAAAAAATCAGAATTAATGAGAAAATATAAGTTTGTTCGAAATTTTGAAAATATCCAGAAAGGGCATGGAAATTTGTATTCTTTATTCTTTTATAACGTATGAACTTATTTGAGATTTTAAAGTACGAAACCTTTTTTTGGCCCACACTATTGTTGATTCCTATTTTGTTGGCAATTATCTAATAGTACTAATACCATTTTGTTGGTAATTATCTATTATAATATTTTGGTAATTATTCTTTCTTCTTGCACCTTCCATAAAGGTATGCACTTAAGTTACCAATCAAGCTTCTTTTATAATTGATAATGATAACTTTAATGAGATCTAAAAATATACAGATTCATCAAATTTACAAAAGAAAAATCCAATCTGCACATTAAAAAAAAAGCCCTGTCCGTTAGACCATATCAAAATTTCCATAAAATTAAAAAGTTTTTTTAGCAAATCACGACTCAGTTTTATTGCCAAATGGTAATAAGACCGGAGTAAGTCACAATAAATATATAATTATTACTCCTTAATGAATATTTCATTTTCTATGAGTTATAATGAAAGAAAATTTTATTTAGAGTTCGAAAAGCCTATTAAACAGTACGTGTTACAGTATTTGTTGCCAGAATTAGTTGGTTTTTTAACTCTCACTCAGTATAGGTGAGAAAATAATTGATACTTTTATATAATATTTCTCTTACAGTAGAGTATATAATTCAAGTTATTGGACACGTAATAAAAGAAAATATAATAAATAATTATTATTATTCAACTCCCATTCTAGTTGATATAATGGACAGTTACCTACCAATTGAACTAAAAAATAAAAATGATTATTATATCCCGATTTTTACGTTTCCGAAAATATGGAACCGTGCGTTAACACGGAACTCACCCTAAAATAGGACATGTTGAATTTCAGAAGCAATTTCTTCAAATAACCTCATCTGAATAATAATATTGATGTTTAATGTAGTTACCGTGAAATAATCACCACAAAAATTGTGTCTGTTTTCTATGTATGTCTCGCAATTATTACCACTTTAATAAAATTGGGGTGTAAATAGTAATAAAAGTGAGGCCTGTTTTGAATTAAATTAATTATAGTAGTACTAGTATATGCTTATAAAGTTATTAATCATACGTGTTTGACTGATCTGCAGTGTCGACCGATTTCATTGCGCGATCTATAGATCAATAGTTAGCGTCACGGTACAGGAACATAATCGGGTATAGTACCTAGCAGACGACACAAAAATATGACGTCACCACAACAACACATTCCTTGTTTGTGACCGAGCGTCTCATAATTCCTCGTATTTGCATGTTAATATCGAGAAGTTTGAAGTCATTTTATAAGGGTTTCGTACAAAAGAAAAGCGAAAATGGCGACTGAACCTCAAAGTTGAATATATAGATATAATTCAGGTGTGTTTTTATTGTTCATTTCTTTAACTTATCTATAAAAAATAGGGTCTTGAAAATAGGCTACCTAGGAGCATAAACTAGTGCTAGTTAACTGCTAAATTGTAGTTCCTATGAATAACAAATAAGAAAAAAAATAATGGAAATACAATTTAACCAATGCCTAGTTAGTAATTGATAAGAAAAAATTCAATTTAAAAGTGATTAAGTTTAAGTAGGTTTTTCCATGTTTCAAAGTGTGGTCAGAGTCGCCATTTTGAGTCACCCGGTGGTCACGTCAAACTATAGATTCAATAAGCTGATTACCATACCCTATGTTACTGTATCCTGGTTAGCGTAGCTATATCGATCGATTGTTGTGTGTTCGAATGATACTATTTTTGTTTAGTGTGTGCATCTAATTGGCACATTTTATGAAACAATGAAACAATTTATTCATGAAAAGGAATATAAGAATTGTTATATGCTCCTTGAAGAGAAAAAATAGGTATTTGATTTACTGAATGATATTACTATACAAGGAAAACTTTTACCTTAAATTTACAAACAACTCTCTTAAACCTAATCACGGCCCCATTAAGCAACTGAAGACTTTTAGGGCGGATATTGATGGATATCGCAGATATCCATCATTAGTGCAACCTTCAATCTTTTGTCGTGCGTTCGAATAATATGGATTTATTAGTTTATGCATCTAATTGATACAATTAATGTGGAATCATAATTTTCAAACGCGCAGCAATCGATCGATGGTTCACTAAAACACGCATTGAAATCGGTCGATATTGCAGATCAGCCAAACGCGCGAGACATATATGCAATATGCATTGCCTGAAATAAAATGTATTTTGTTTAAGGGGACTAAATGGTCAAAAAAATTTATGTTCTAATATGAAAGAATATGGTGTAGAGAAGATGTACACAAAATTTCAGGAGGATCCTATGCTTAGAAAGCGAGCTACACGCTCACAAACGTACATGTGGAACCCTCTACCTCCTACGCTGCTGGTTGTTTTTGAGGAGATAGGGGTAGATGGGAGGAGGGGGGGGGGAGGTAATGTGAGTTTGCTTCTCTAAAAAGAAGCAAAGGGTGATGGTAGGTACAACTTTGTCTTAGTTCTTATAAAACTAACTAAAGTGAAACGCATACTAAGGCGGGAAGGTGAGTGTCTTCTTCTGTGGACAAATTGCCCTGTCGTGAAAAGTAGCATTTTCAAACTTCAAAAACCTATTTCTTTGGTTAGAGGTAACCTAGATAAAATCTGTAAAGTGCATAATGATCAATTATATATAAGGTACATTAATTGGCTATTTGTTCATTTTTTTTTTCAAAATATTAAAAAACTGAATGCAAAAAATAAGAAAACCCAAATAGCAATTATGTGAAAATGTCTCAGGAATTCATTTCCGAAATCGGTTTGTTTCTATATCTCGTTTAGTTTGTGAGAAATAGCAATTTTTAGGAAGTACCTCCACGGGTGGTTAGAAGGGGGGGGGAGAAGGAGGAGTCGTACAATTTTTTTTCCTAAATAAGAATTTCTGCATTGCTCATGATACAAACGTATGTGAAGTTTCAAATTTTTTATCCTTATTAATATAAAAAAAAACCTTGAGTCCCCTTAAGTCGATCAATCTATTATCTATAATTTCATATCAAATTATATCTTACTTGTAAACTCTATTTAAAAAACTGATCTCATTAGCACCAATTAAATTAAAATACGTAAAAATCCACACTTTCTAGTGACTATGACAAGAGAAGCGAAATCATTTCTCTTGTACCTAGGAATTACTTTTGTATTTCAAACTTCATATTTTTACGCAAATTAGAAATTATTGTTAGGCAGACCGTCGCCGACAACAACTAAAATGTTTTTCATTCTTGTCATTAGTCAAGGAAGTTATAGTGTATGAGTGTTGTACAGTCTATGTATTGTTAAAATATGTTATCTCTTGTTTAATTTAGACTTTTATATTTTGTTTTTTCCTATATTATTTGGATTTTATATTTTTACTCAAATTTAAAATTATTGTTAGGCAGACCGTCGCCGACAACAAGACCAAGTCAACAACTAAAATATTTTGCAATCTAGTGTACCTAGGGTCACGCAGGTAAATTGCGGCCCTTTTATTTTTAATTGCGTCCCTCTCAAGAGAGTCTCTAAAATATTCTGAATCGAAATTACATTAAAATGTTGCATAGCTATTAAAATAAGCACAGTTCATGCTATAAATTATTAATTTAAGTTTTGACGTGTGTTTTGAAGCTATGATGTTTCAGTTGTTAGAGGCCGCAGTTAGGGAGTAGGCCGCAATTTACCTGCGTGACCCTATATCAATCCAGTCTGCAGAATATGTGAGATATTTGGGATATTCTCTCCGAACAATTTTGAATTAATTCCTATATTTACATTAATTTTGCTACAAACACTTCTGAATTAATCCCTATACCTATTTACATTGATTTTGCTACAAACAGAAATTACAGAATAAGAGATCTCTACGAACACTTTACCAGTTTCTGCAGACTGGATATCAATCGATAGCCAAGTAAAATAGTATGTCTCATAAACTTGCCATTTGTCTCTCCAGCTCTCTCCAAAATTCAACAAATTCTCTACTAAATGATCTAATTTTCATAAATTCTCTCCAAATTAACATTGTAGCTTAGGAGAAAAATAGATAAAACTCGCCATTTGCAATGAAGGGGTCAAAATAACTGTCACAAACTCGCCATTAAAATGGCGAGTTTGGTCATTCTTTATTAGGTACTTGGATCGATAGCGCAACCATCGATCGATTTCTGCGCGTTCGAACGGAATGATACAGGTTTTCTTTGTATACACTGATACACATAAATACATAATCACATTGACCCTATAAACAACATATCCAAGTAAAATAGTACCTAAGTCTCATAAACTCTCCATTTGTCTTCCAGCTCTCTCCAAAATTCATTAAATTTCTCTCCAAAATGTAGGAGAAAATTAGATATTTTTCTCGCCATTTGCAATTGAAGGGTTCAGAATAACTGTCACAAACTCGCCATTAAAATGGCTAGTTTGGACATGCTTTATTGCCTGGCAACATATTCATAGATCAATTCAATTTCTTTTTGATTGCCTGGAATATCATATACATATAGATTGATTGTTCCATCGTGATCGATTCAACAGACCGTTGTTTGTAGGGTTAACTAGAGTAATTAAATTTAATTGTTTTGTTTTTACTGGTAAATACTTTCAAATACTTTTTTTATATTTAATAAGTCAACCATCAGTCGATTCTTGCGCGCTTGAATAATATGGATTTTGTTAATTCATGCATCTAATTGTTACATAATTACATTTAATAGAATAACCATCAGTTAATTGTTGCGCGTCCAGTCTGCAGAATATGGGACATTTTTAACATTTTCTGTGCGAACAATCCTTAATTTTCTCCTATATTTACATTAATTTTTGAAAATAAATAATTTATTTTACTGAGAATGAAAGACTAAAATAGAGGATTTCTTGGAGAACACTTAACCAATTCCTGCAGTCTGGTTGCGAACTTGCGCGTTTGAATAATATGGTTTTGTTAGTTTATGCAAATAATTGTTACATTTAATAAAGAAACTCTCAGTCGATTGTTGCGCGTTTGAATGATATGGATTTTCTTAGTTTATCTGTTTATGCAAATAATTATTACATTTAATAAAGAAACTATCAGTCGATTGTTGCGCGTTTGAATGATATGGATTATGTTAGTTTATGCATCTAATTATCACAATTATTGGAGAAACCATCAGTCGATTGTTGCGCGTTTGAATGATATGGATTTTTTTAGTTTATGCATCTAATTTTTACATTTAATATACGAACCATCAGTCGATTGTTGCGCATTTGAATGATATAGATTTTCTTAGTTTATGCATCTAATTTTTACATTTAATAGAGCAACCATCAGTCGATTGTTGCGCGTTTGAATGATATGGATTTTCTTAGTTTATGCATCTAATTTTTACATTTAATAGAGCAACCATCAGTTGATTGTTGCGCGTTTGAATGATATGGATTTTCCTGTATCATTCGAACGCGCAGAAATCGAGTTGCGCTATCAATTGATATACGCTATAAAATGTGCCAATTTGATGTACAAACAAAAAAATCATATCATTCGAACGCGCAGGAATCGATCGATGGCTGCGCAAACTATTGATCAACAGGTTGCGCAGCGAAATCGGTCGATATTGCAGATCACTCAAACGCACGTGACATCTATATGTATTGTTAAAATATGTTATCTCTTGTTTTATTAAGACTTTAATATTTTGTTGGTTTCCTATATTATTGTGAATTTGTGATCAGCTAAGCATCAAATAAGTTGAAATAACTGTCTTCCAGTCAGCTGACAAAATTCCACTGACTTTTTGAAAATGCTGAAAAAATCCACCATAAATTTCCATAAATTTGGCTAATCCACCAACATTTTACCCATTTTCCACCAAAAATTAATGATATCATTGGAATAAATAGCTAAAAATCTACCGACTTTACCAGAATATTATTTTCAATCCACTCTCGAAATTACCTTGGGCTAACAGATTAATTTTAGAGGCTAAATGCTGTGGATTATACAGTTCCCATTAATTTATTACTGTATTTTTATTTTAAGGTTTGCTAAGTTCAAACTGAGTGATTAATCCATCAGAAATGACCACTTTTTCCAGAGTGGTTTTCAATGGGGAAAAATTCCACCTTCCTGTTGTTGGAATTAACCATGTAATACAGACTGGACCCAGTCTGCAGAATATGGGAGATATTTGGGATATTCTCTCCGAACAATTCTGAATTAATTCATTTATTTTAATAATAATATTTACATTAATTTTGCTACGAACACTTCTTAATCCCTTTACTTACATTAATATTGCTACGAACAAAATAAGAGATCTCTACAAACACTTTACCAGTGACTGGGACTGGACTGTCTGTCTTAAGCTTATCTTATCCCTTTTGATTGAATTCTGCATAGGTACCTTTTAAATATTGCCAGTCTGCAGAAACTGGTAAAGTGTTTGTAGAGATCTCTTATACTGTTCGTAGCAAAATTAATGTAAATATACTAATATAGGTATTAATTCAGAAGTGTGTGTAGCAAAATTAATGTAAATATTTTAATATAGAAATTAATTCAAAAATTGTTCAGAGAGAATATCACAAATATCTCCCATATTCTGCATACTGGTAATATTGTTTTAAAATTTAAACCTAGATGTCTCCAGTCTCAGGCAGAAGGGAATATTACCAGGCACTCTGCATAATGTGTCTCTTGCCCTGCAGAGATTTTAATTTGAGAGAGAGTTATTCTCTGACTCTCCATGTCATTGAGTATGTCAGATAACACCAATTAATTGGCGCGAGATCTAAATTCATTTATATGTAATTGACTAATTGGCGTAGATATATAATGAATTAGGTTCAGATGTACTAATTGGTGTAGTTGGGTCAGTGTGCCACCAGACTGCAGGAACTGTGAATTTGTGAAAGTGTTCTCCAAGAAATACTCGATTTTGGCTTCTGTTCTCAGTAAAATACAAGTAAATATAGGAGGAAATTGAGGATTGTTCACACAGAAAATGTTAAAAATGTCCCATGTACTGCATAATGTATGGGTATGCCACCATGTCCGGGCATGTTTCAGAGTCTGGCAAACTGTAAGCCAATTTTGACTCAAAATTTCATAATAATTATGACTCATGAGCCAACCCAATTTGGCTCATTTTTTAAAATTCCAAGCCAAAATTAACATGGGAATATATGAATTAATTCAAAATTTTAAGCCAATTTGGCTTAAAATTGAAATGTAAGCCAATTAATTTGCTTTAACTGACAGTCTGACATACTCTGAAGCAAAGAAACATGGGACACATGAAGCTTAATCATGTTTTCATGTGTAAAATCTTCAGTAGGAAGTCTAATTTCATCTTTAAAGTATCTTAAAGAAATTAAAACTTAAATGTGGTGACCTGCGACTGGCTGGGACTTTTCTGCCACACTTTGAAACATAACAATTTTATATTTTTTTCAGATACTGCTTCTTTCTTTTTAAAAATGTTATCCATTATTTCAAGAAATCTTCTAGAGGACTCCATAAAATGCAGGAATTTAGTTCGCTCAGTTAACAGCATCATTCAAAATAGGGATTATTTCAGAGGAAAGTATGGCTCTGGTAACTACAAAACTCATTTCCGTTTTGAAAACAGAACTAGTAAGCATTGGGACCCCAAATGGAAGAAAGAAAGAGCAGATAAGGTTTGTTTTTCTCGACTATGATTACCTACTTTAAATGTATATATATTTCATTATTATTGAAATAGTTTCAAATTTTTCTAGCAATCTTATTATCTACTTTCTTTCTAGATAGCCATTCCAAAAACTAACTATTTTATTTATATCTTTTCAAAGATATTTATTTTTACTTCTATTACTATACATTAATTATTATCTAATGAATATTTTCTGCTTTGATATAAATAATATTTTTTTCCATCAGGTTTTGAAGGTTGAACTACCTGACTTCCATGAAAGCAAAGATTTAACTCCTCATGAAACTAGGATGAAAGTGAGTCTTTCTCATAATAAGTTTTAACTCTTATTTCTTAGCTTATTATAGATTTTCTATAAATTCATCAAAAAATACATTTCAAACAGCTGCTGCTTCCTGTCAAAAAATTAAAGTGTGATGCAGTTTCATATTGAATTATAATTCATCTCAAGTTGAAATTCATATTTCTGTTAGTGATAAGACAATCAGAGTTATGTATGTAGCTAGAATTGAAATTTATGATGGAAGTGTTAGAATAAATATTGCAGCCCATGATTTCACAAAATTCTCTTACAAATGTTATATACACCTAGACAGCTAGTAGCTATTACTAATATAATTTACAGGGTGGGGCGTAAGTTTGGAAGCAGTTTTTCAAACATTAATATAATTCTTAAAAAAATAAGTTCCTAAGTAGGTGATAGGGTTTGAACTATAGTAGAGACACTACATTATGACGTGGCAGTGTTATTTTTTACAAAATTTAGTCAATTCATAAATGTCAGACAAAAGAGAAGCCATTATTGCTCTACACCGTGCCGGGAAGTCAGATTCCATCATTTCAAAGACTCTCTCAATAGCGAGATCGACTGTTTGGAAGTGTGTGAAGCGTTTTAATGAGAGAGGAGACTTGACTGATCGTCCAATAAGTGGTAGACCACGCTCACAACGCACCAAACAACTGATAAAATGTGCCCGAGAGAAGATCAGGAGGAACCCGAAAAGGTCAATACGATTGTTAGCCAAAACAGCTAATGTGAGTCCCAGAACAATGAGAAGAGTTGTCAAAGAAGACCTAAAGATGTCCTCTTTCACCCTCCAAAAGAGACAGACTCTGTCAGAAGCTGTAAAGAAAAAGAGATTGGAGAGAAGCAAAGCACTTCTGAGAGAATTGAAGTCTGGTACGGCTGGTGAAATTGTTTGGTCTGACGAAAAAAATTTCACAGTGCAAATGGCTCACAACTGGAGGAATGACAGAATAATTGGTAAAAGTGCAAAAGACATCCCATACAACCAAAAAACTGTCCACAGAAACATGAAACCTGCTTCAGTAATGGTCTGGGCCGCCATTTCAGAAACTTGGAGATCTCCTTTAATTTTTGTGGAACAAGGTGCCAAAATCAATGCTAAATGTTATATTGAGAATATTTTGACGCCAATGTTGGAGTCAGCTAAGGATCACTTCGGTAATGACACTCTATGGACATTTCAGCAAGACGGCGCGACTTCACATACTGCAAATGTCACTCAAAACTGGTGCCATGACCATCTTCCATGGTTTTGGTTCAAAGAAATGTGGCCTCCCTGCTCCCCAGATGATAATCCTATGGACTTTTCGGTATGGTCCATTCTTGAATCAAAGGCCTGTGGTAAATTCCATCGCAGTGTGGATGATTTAAAGCGTTCGCTCCAGAGATCTTGGGAGGAAATTTCATTAGAACAGTTGCGTGCCGCAGTAGGAGGAGTTTGGAGGAGATTTGAGGCTGTTATTAAAAACAAGGGCGGACATTTTGAATAAATTTATGATTTTTGAATTCTTGAATCCCTTATGTAATAATATATAACTGTAAATTATTAAATATATTTTTTGTTGGATTATAATATGCACTTTCATTTGCTTCCAAACTTACGCCCCACCCTGTATAATATTTATTGTGATACATAATGCTGAGAGTAAGTAACACAACTATAATTATCCATATACTGGTGACTTTTTGCAGTTAGCTACATATAAAAATAATTTTACACACAGATGGAATGCTGTTCTCACTTTAATAACTAGTAAATTAAATCTTGAAAGTAACCTAAATAGCTTTAGGTAATTCAAATATCTTTAATTTATATAAATAGTTAAAGTCACTTAACACGTTCAATGCGTATCTGGATATAGCTGGCATTCCTCTGTTATATTAATGACAGTTATATTAATAAATCCATAAGTTGAAGAATAATCATTATATTAGTAATTATTAGCATTTTCAAAAACAAAATAAAAATTTGCACTCAGTACACGGGTGTCCCGGACTCCCGATACGCAACAGTGTAATCCCACATATGGCCCGAAACGCAGTGAACGTGTTAAATAGCTTTAAGCCATGTAAATAGTTTTCAGTTACTTGAGTAGCTTTTAGTTACTACTAATATAACTACTACTCAAATAGCTTACTACTCAAATAGCTTACTACTCAAATAGCTTACTACTCAAATAGTTTACTACTCAAATAGTTTACTACTCAAATAGCTTACTACTCAAATAGTTTACTACTCAAATAGCTTACTACTCAAATAGTTTACTACTCAAATAGTTTACTACTCAAATAGCTTACTACTCAAATAGCTTACTACTCAAATAGCTTAGCTACTACTCAAATAGCTTAGCTACTACTCAAATAGCTTAGCTACTACTCAAATAGCTTAGCTACTACTCTAATAGCTTAGCTACTACTCAAATAGCTTAGCTACTACTCTAATAGCTTAGCTACTACTCAAATAGCTTAGCTACTACTCAAATAGCTTAGCTACTACTCTAATAGCTTAGCTACTACTCAAATAGCTTAGCTACTACTCTAATAGCTTAGCTACTACTCAAATAGCTTAGCTACTACTCAAATAGCTTAGCTACTACTCAAATAGCTTACTACTCAAATAGCTTACTACTCAAATAGCTTACTACTCAAATAGCTTACTACTCAAATAGCTTACTACTCAAATAGCTTACTACTCAAATAGCTTACTACTCAAATAGCTTACTACTCAAATAGCTTACTACTCAAATAGCTTACTACTCAAATAGCTTACTACTCAAATAGCTTACTACTCAAATAGCTTACTACTCAAATAGCTTACTACTCAAATAGCTTACTACTCAAATAGCTTACTACTCAAATAGCCTACTACTCAAATAGCTTACTACTCAAATAGCTTACTACTCAAATAGCTTACTAGTCAAATAGCTTACTAGTCAAATAGCTTACTACTCAAATAGCTTACTACTCAAATAGCTTACTACTCAAATAGCTTACTACTCAAATAGCTTACTACTCAAATAGCTTACTACTCAAATAGCTTACTACTCAAATAGCTTACTACTCAAATAGCTTACTACTCAAATAGCTTACTACTCAAATAGCTTACTACTCAAATAGCTTACTACTCAAATAGCTTACTACTCAAATAGCTTACTACTCAAATAGCTTACCACTCAAATAGCTTACCACTCAAATAGCTTTCCACTCAAATAGCTTTCCACTCAAATAGCTTACCACTCAAATAGCTTACCACTCAAATAGCTTACCACTCAAATAGCTTACCACTCAAATAGCTTACTACTCAAATAGCTTACCACTCAAATAGCTTACCACTCAAATAGCTTACCACTCAAATAGCTTACTACTCAAATAGCTTACCACTCAAATAGCTTACTACTCAAATAGCTTACTACTCAAATAGCTTACTACTCAAATAGCTTACCACTCAAATAGCTTACCACTCAAATAGCTTTATATTCATTATTTGTTTGTTTCTATTTCAGATGAAGAGGATGGGTTTGGTTCCCTTCAGACCATGGCTAGAAAGACCCATGACCATCAGCAGCACATCAGGTACATTCGAGCCTTACATTCCTCCTGAGGGTGATGGAAAAGTCTCCTTCACTTCCAAGGAGGTAACTACCTATGCAGCCTTTATTCGAAAGGGTTGAATAGGTTCAATTGGCGTAGGGTAAATTACAAATTATAAGTCTGTTTCACATCTTCGGTCATAAAGAAAAACGATATTATAATTGTTATTTTAGTTGGTATCCATGATACCTGCAGGTACTACTCAGATAGCTTGGTATCTATGATACTTGCAGGTATCATGGATACCAACTAGAATAAAAATAAAATAACAATTATAATATTGTTTTTTTGCTTTATGACTGAAGATGTGAAACTGACCGATAATTCATAATTTACTTTACATGTTTTTATAGGTTTTATCTCGCTTTTATAAATATCTTCTTTTCATCTTCTTAAATAAGTTTCTTTTGCTTTGTAATTAACTCGTGTAACAGAATTGCTAATGTTGATATGCATTGTTTGATAAAAAATTCTGTGCTGATATTTAATCTATATAGTTTATTTTTTTGAAAGGCAATATTAAGCTATATCTAATCAGATATTAGCTAAAAAGAAAATTATTCATAATCAACTTTATTTAGAAACTGATAAGAAACATAAGATATAGGATAAATATACATGCATTTCAAACAAAAATAAAATACAGAATTAGTACAAAGAAATGAACTTTAAGATTAAATATTTATATGTAGTTACAATAATGAGCAATTTAACTATAAATTTGTTGTCATTATATCAATACTGAAATCTTTACTCTATATTTTTTGTTAATAGGAAGATTATTGATCACAACCTCATGTCTGCAATTTATAGAAATAATTATTTTGCTATAACTTATCACGGTTACATGCTAGATTTCCAAATAACTTTGTTAGTTGTTAGGACACTCTTGTTATTGAAATACTAACATCCAATTAATCTTTTTTACAATATAATTATAAAAACTTAGAGCATGTCCTGCCTAAGATAATTGAAAATTAATTATTATTAAATTAATTTTAATTTAATTTTTTTTTAATATTTTTAGGGAGCTAAACAGAAGTTTGAAGTGATGGGCCATAAGAGCAAATCCTACATCAATTTGAGGAAGATTAGGCAATTTGATGAAGATTTTGACCTGAAGGTGTTTATCCACGAGGCTCAGGATATTTACATCAAGGCGCACCAAGCTCTGGCTGATGAAGATGAAGACTTGCTACACGAATATGTCACAGAGAGAGCCTTCCCTCTTATGATGCACGAGAGTAAAAATAAAACTATCAGGTTAGCTATGAGGTTGAAAATACAAAATGAATAGCTACCAGTCACTGTATTTACCGCTCACGGATTTAACAAAGTTAACCAATTTAATGCTTTCTAGCTATTCTTGCAGGTTCAATAATTTCTTGCGTTCAAATCAGCAGAAATATTTTCTACAACACAATTCTACAACTCTTATTGTTCTATAAATTTCCAAATTGATGTCAAGTGTTTACCTAACTGTAATGCAAGTATTTTCTATTGAAGAAATAAGAAAATCAAATTCAGGGTAATTGATGATAGCTACCACATTTTCGATCTTATCAGAAAAAATATAATAATACCTACCTACCTTTTATTTTACTTGGTAGCCATAATACCTGCAAATATCATGGATACAAATTAAAAAAATAATTTTAGTAACCCTACTTATTTTCAGGTTTATGATTTTGTACATTTATTTTTAACGTTAGGTTTATAATTTCTATTTATTTTATAGTATTTTATATGTTTCTCACCTGTTCCTCTCAATCAATTCAGATGGCAATTCATAGAAAGTATAGAGCCACCCCGTGCTGTACACATCAGAAACTCTGATGTCATCAGTAAGGATAACATTTTCTCTCAAATCACCGTCAGACTTCACACTAAACAGGTAATGATTTATTTTAGTCAATAAATTAAAAAAATATTCTAAAACCTTTGGTATGTTTAATATGCTACTTCATAATGTACAATGTTATTAAATTTTATATTTGGTTTCAATATAAAATATTTATTGTCCAAACAAAAAGATGGATTTTTCAATGCTAGCTCCTATATTCAACATTGTTGGTAAATATGAATAAATTCAAACACTTTGACTTATGTAATTGTAATTAGCTTAAAGATTAAATTGATGATTTCTCACTTATCCAACTTCTAATAGGGTAAGTTATGAATTACCGGTCAGATTTACATCTTCGATCATATAAGAAAAAATGATAAAACAATGTTTATTTAACTTATATTTTGGTTGGTTTAAATTAAATTAAAAATTGATTAATCATTTAATCACCGAAGATGTGAAACTGACCAATAATTCGTAACTCACCCTATGCATCATTACTTTCCCAGACTCTTGCTGTGTATGATCGTTTTGGCCGTCTAATGAACGGCTCAGAGGTGGTGGCTAAGGATGTGCTGGAGTACATCGTCTTTGAGAAGCATGTGGCCAACAGTTACGGAGTCTGGAGACTACACGACAAGATAATCCCCAGTAAGTTGCGTGGTGATTATTTTGAGGAAATTAAAGAATTTTGTGAAAGATGTTGAAGTGATCGTGGGCCTCAATTTTTTTTTTAAATACTGATAAATCTTCAAAATCAATTCAATACGGTCAACTAATTCTTGATAACAACTGTAAAAATGTAATTTATCCATGGTCGGTGCTTTTTGAGGCAAAGATTTAAAAGTAGTTACTTGAAAATGGAACCTTTTGATAGCCCACTCTGTATGCTCTCTTTTCCAGACGACATGACAAAACAAATATATCTTCTAAACAATCAAATTATGTAATTTTTGAACAGCTACACTATTTTAAAACTTATTCAACTGGCATGATACAAACTTTTCTTGTTACTAAACATAGTTAACAAAACATAGACTTTTTAATTTTCTTGTATTTATATCAGTGGTATATACAAAAGAAAAAGAAAATTTCATCTATTTCTGAATAATATATGCCTAGCAATTAGTTATCTTCCTAAAAAAGGAAGATATATAATACCTTTAACATTTTAATAACTAGCTAGCTATTATCTTTAAATTTACTTTGTAATCATTTTTTTTACTTCCGAGATACAAACTAATTTTCTTCTTGTTTATTAATTTTATGTTTTTATTTGAGCAAGATTCTCATCAGAATTTCCCTTCCAATTCCCATTGTATTATTTATTTACTTAAATATCCTATAGCTTTTCTCTGAAGCAGACTGTCGAATAGTTCTTGTTTGCTATCTGAAAAGACTTCATTAATTCAGTATATTTTTATGTCATTTCAAGTTGTGTATTTCCTGAATTTCTGAATTCACAAATGAATGACCTTTTTTCACATAATTTTTTTACATTTTTTATATATATTTTTATAGCAATATATATTTTCATATAGTTTTTCATGTATTTTTTTCATATTTTTTTAATATATAGTTCTCTTTTACTATTGATACCCAATTAATTTTAATGGTGAAGCACACTAGTAAGTAATTAAATAGAACTCGCTAAAAAACATTCCCTCTTTTCTAGGCTGGGCCCCAGAGTTACCACCAATCAAACGTACCTACCGTCTGGACGCACCAAAGCAACAGGAGGAAACCGTATCTCAGCCTCAGGAAGAAAAAGTCTCTACGAATTAACGCTTCACTGAATAAATGTACAAATTAACTTCCCTTTTTTTGAATATCCTAAGGGAAAAATTATCTTCACCTGTAGGATCTGATTTTAATAATTTGTCAAGTTCTGAATTATCGGACTGTTCCACAAATTCGATCATATCTAAAAAAGCATTATTGTGTGACTCGTTATTTATTGGTATCCATGATACCTGCTGTTATCACGGATACCAAGTAAAAGTATTAAACTAATAATTGGATTTTTATCTTATTTAGTCGAAAATGTGGAGACGTCTGATAACTCGAAACTTACCCTAAACTTTGACTAACAGATATAATTTAGTAGAAAATCACAGTATTCGGAAAGTGGGTGTTAATGTAGGTCATCATTTATCAATCAAAATTTCAAAAGAAGTTCATGATTTATATTCTATGGTAATATAATGTCCACTTAAAGTTAATTAAAGGGTGTTTTGTATTTAGTTCAATCTATAAATCTGTGAATTGGTATTATTCAATGTTTTATAATTAGATTTAATTAATTTTAAATTTGTATGAAATTACAATGAAATTTAACTGAGAATAAATATTACGTATAATGAAATTTTTCTTTTTTCGAAGTATCCGCTTGTTGCTTCGTTTTCTATGGAAATATATAGAAAACTATAGCTAATTTATTAGATTGCGCAGCTCCTTTTTAATAGCGGTTTATACATATATTTAGTAATAGTATCTGCAATATCAACGTTTCATTTTAATTAAATTTTATGCAAACTTTTAATATCTTTAAACCATTTTACTCGACTAATAAATTTTCAAAATCATTAGATACTCAAAGTAATTTGCTTTCTATCAACCAAGTAATATGTTCTTTAATAAATAAATCACATTTCATAATTGTCATCACTATACTCAGAAAATTAATACTTTAATGAATAACATTTTTATAGTACGTTATTACATTTATAATTATCCATATATTATATCCCTCTCATTTAAATTATTTTAAATTAAATCTTTTTACAATTCTTCTACATTGCATGCTATACAGACGCAAGATGTACAGTCATTAGTAATGTAGTCTGACAGTTAGTAAATAAGAAAACTGAACATCCTGTGTAGTGATAAGATAACGCAGTGAATATCAAACACAACCTACAAGTGTCAGTACAGTGGTAGCAACTTGAAGGCGAGTGCTGCAAATTTACATATCGTGAACAGTTTTGATTGGCATTGCATTGGTGAAGTGTAGTTTCAATCTGGTCTTTCAACAATGTCGAATATACCTCCTTTGTACAATGAACCGTATGACGGTGCTTCTGTTCAATACGAAGAAGTGGACTACTTCCCACCACCACCTCCTCCTCCTCCCCCTGATGAAATGGAAGATCATGATTATGAAGTAATCGAATCCCCCGATTCGGAGGTGCCACCTCCACCACCTGACTTCTACAATTCGCGTGACTCTCGCAGGGTGTCTAATGTGGACTATCGAGAGGACAACAGAGTTTCGAGAGGCCCTAGGGAATCAGAGATGTCCTTTCCTGCCCCGCCTAGAGAGAGTTATTTCATGCATCACATCGAGTCGGAACTGGAACAGTCTCTCGCCTCCATGGACACTGCTTTGGAGACGATGTTTCAAAGCAGCAGTGTACAGAATAGTTCTCCTATTCAGAGACAGAAGATGGCAGGTAACAGGAGTAGCCAAGACAGTCTGAACAATCAGAGACACAATATACCGAATCGGGAGAGTAATCTCGGTAGTCCGAACACTCGGAGACATATGACGAATCGGGAGAGTAACCAAGGCAGTCCTAAAACCCAGATGTACAATATGCCGAATCGAGATAGTAACCAAGGTAGTCCATTGAGCTACAGGAGCTCCAAAAGTCTCGCTAGTTCTCACGGTCAATTGACAGGGAGTCCCCAGAGTTTAGGCAGAAGAGAGAGTCAAGAAAGTGTTAATGTCAGTAGCTCAGCAAGGAGCAGTCAAATGAGTATAAATCAACAAGGAACCGGTCAGTTAACTTCAAGAAGTATGATGCACTTAATTGATTTTTGGAACAATATACTTTTAACTAAATCTATAAGTTTATAACTTGATATTTACATTTTATTTAACTTCAATCCGTTTAACTTCAATCCGTTGTAAGACTATAAACATATTTTTCTTAATCGAAGTTAATCAAATTTATGACAAATACATACAGAACAATTTATCACATAAGTATATCATTCATGTCAAACCTTTGGTAATGTATCATGTTCATCATATGTCAGATCCCTATGGCTCAGCTACATACATGGCACCAGTGGATACCAGAGCCTACCAAAGTAACATAAGCACCATGCAGAAAAGACTGTCAATATCCACAAACATTTACAGCGATCCTTACGGTGCTGTGCAGCCTCAGTATGACACAGGGTACCAAACTCTACCTAACATGGCGAGAAGGTAAAAAATTGAGGGTAATTGGATGTTGTATAGATTGACCCACACCTCATTGAAAAGGATGGGTCATCTTAACAGGGTCGTTTTTATTGTTCTGTTTGATATTACTTTTGTCAGATTACTTGAACATTTTCCCCCTCTATTCTTGTCATACACACACCAGGTCGCAGTTAAATGTGACATTAAAAAAAATTGACACTATTAAATGAAGAAAATCTTCTTCAAAGACAATTTAAACGTGCATTTCAATCACATTTTAGTATATATGGAGACGCTTCTTAAACGGTAAATAAAGTATTAATAACTGCTTCGTATCACAGGTCTTCAGAAGCAACGGGTCACTCCAGACCGATATCTTCCCTCAATCGTAGGAACGAAGATCGTAAAACAGCGCAACAGACGAACCCTTACGGGACGACCAGCAGGGGCCAAGGGAAGCAGCAAGACAGGCAGAGGCAAAAACAATACAGCTCAGTGGAAAAGTACGGTACAATTCGAAGTCCCATGAAAGGAAAAGACCGCCCCAGACTCCTTGAAAACATCCCAGATGAGCATAATCCAAGAAGGAGCGATATGATTAGAGATACCAGGTTTGTCTTCAGTGTCTTTTTACTAATCTTTAACGGAATTATCCTTATAATCCTTTAATAGCAAGCTGATTCAAAATTTTATTACAGTGTGAAAAAGCAATCAATGATGGATCCATCGAAGCTAAAGAAGGGAATGCAGTTCGAAGTTTGTGATAGGTAAGATCATTAAATAAATAATTTACCTTCGTTTTGCATGAAAAATATTTTGAATAAAAGGTCACCTCCAGGCTGCGAGAAAAAAATGAGTTTATTATATAGTAATGTAGAACTGAGGTCAAGGAAAATTAGTCTATAAACTGCGTAAAATTCGGTTCAGTAGTTATATTTTTATTTGCCATTAATTTTTTTTTACTCTGTGTACAACAATTTTACGAAACACTAATAAGACGATGAAGAAAAAGTTTGTACACTCTTTGTTTTGATTTCCAATTTAATTTCTATAAACAAACAATGTATGTCTAGCCCATAGAAAATAAATAGTAAGGTATGCTATGTATAATGTTGGAACATCCGAAAATACTGCATAAACGTGACCGTGATTGAAATGTGACGTCACACAAGTTGTTTCCAAATAAGAACTGTGTAATTATTCAGTTAAAAGTTCATTTTCATGGAAATTAACTTAAATAAAATTGTGTTTTTATCACGTTTTACACTCTATTCACATATAATATTCAACTTAATAGCCTTCAAAATCTCCTGTAGAGTAAACGTGACTGAAGGATCTAAGATACATTTGCATTTATCTGATTAAATAAGAATTTTTATTGAAAATGTCATTCGTCAAATTGTGCTTAAAATAATTTTCACTAAAGGCAATCACGCTTAAATCATTATATGTTAGATAATATTCATTCAAGTGCTTCATTGTAAGTACAATAGATTACTAACTAGGTGCCAACTTATATTTTACAAGTTTGCCAATAAGCCAACTTAAAAATGTCAGCCTGGTATTAAATATATAAAGTTTATCTAGTTACTGGAAGCTAACCAAACATATTGGAGGTGTACCGAACTGCGAGTAGCGAGTTTAAGTCAAAATATGCGAGTGCGAGTGAAAAAATTCGAGTGCGAGTATAAAACTGCCAGTGACAGTAACGAGATATTGTGAGTGAGTATTTTGAAATGCGAGTGGGAAATTCAAATTGCGAGTATGAATACTTAAGCCTATACCTAGCTAGTAAGGTACCTAGAAAATAAGCAGATATTAATACTATTCTATATTTTGAATGGCTCCAAATTCAGATTTTTAACAAGGCAGGTAGTAAGTAGCTCACTACCTAGACTGGTTAGGTTACTTTTCTTTCTTTCTAGTCTAGTTTCATAAGGATATCTGTCCTGACAGAGACAATGAGCCTGTAGTCACTAAGTTAGGTAGTAACATTATTACCATGCGTAAGCTTTACCAGGAATCTAACTAAACTGAACAATGAAACGCGCATTCAGATTTTTTTCTCGTCAAAAATTAACAGTATGGGAATTACGTAATCGAAGGCAAAAAGAAAATCCCACGCACAATTCCCACTCGCAATATTTTTTACTCTCACTCTCAACTCATCATTTGCGGAACACTCAACATATTGTCTATTGATATATTCTATCTATTTACATGCCGCACCTATAAAATTCTCATTTTGACATTACTTCATCTGATTTTGAGTGACGTCATTTGTTTACATCGTTTCTGAAGACCAGATCAAGTTCACCGTCAATGAATTTGAAACTTAGTATATACTTCTCTATTTATTTAGGTACTATGGTCTAACATTCGGTTTAGGTGAAAATTATTCCATGAATATATAAACGTTTTATAATAAGTTTATACTATTTTATACCTTTACAGGAATATTTAATATTGGATTAATTATACTTACTACGTATCTGACTTTCAAAATAAACGGTATACATTTTTTTTGGACTTAAAATGAGCAAGTTGGGTGTAAAACGGCTTTTGTAAAGATTTGATTATGAGAATATTTAAAAGTATATCAAAATCAATATAAGCTAGCAAATTATATGGTGTTTGCAGAAAAATGATAAGAAATATAAAACTCAATGATTGAAGCAACAAAGCAAATTTCCATATGAAATATTTTAACCTACGTAATATATGATAGATACAGATTAATTAGTTAATGATTAAAATGTTTCGGCTGAATTCTGTGAGAATAGAATTTTTAATAGTTAACAGCTAAATATATTATATTGAGCGACATGTGGCATTATTTACATTATTTCCAGATAGATGACTTTGATTCTTAATGGACGTTTACATAATGTACGAATATCTTCGTAAATGAACAATATTCATAATATACTATATTAATTAATAAATTATTTCTAAAATTATCATTATGAGTGATACATACTGATATTGAACGTTCTTAGCACGGCTTCAAAATAAATTTAATTTTCTTTTCTTTAAAGGTCCTCTCCAAGCAAATATTTTTATTGCTTTATTCAACGAGGCTAATGTTTCTTATCATTTTGCTGCAAACCTCATCGAATATTTGGTAGCATATTTTAAATTTTATATGCTTTTAAAGATTTTTATAATCAAAACTCTACAAACCCTATTTTACTTCCGACTTACTAATTTAAGAAATTTTCAGCCTGAAGAAAAAGAATCTACACCATTTGTTTTGATTGTCAACCAGGTATTAGGTTTAATAAATCCATTTAATATTCGTGTAAAGGTATAAAATTGAATGAACTTATAATAGAAATGTTTATATACTTTAGGAAACAATTAATATCTAAAATAATTTAGATAAAGGCCGAAAACGCATTGTTTGTTTATAAAATTCAAATTGATAATCAAAACAAAGAGTGTACAATCTTCTTCTTGAGCATCAGATTAGGGATTCGCTCAATTGTTGCTCACTGAGTATTGAAAAACTTTAAAAAATTAATTATAAAAAATATACAGAACCGAATTGTATGCAGTTTGCAGAATAATGATCGTAGACCTTTGTTCTATAATATTATGTTATAAACTCATTTTTTCC
Organism: Caprella mutica; assembly: GCA_947561585.1. Lineage (NCBI taxonomy): Eukaryota > Metazoa > Arthropoda > Malacostraca > Amphipoda > Caprellidae > Caprella > Caprella mutica. The sequence goes on along the minus strand of CANNZV010000380.1, from coordinate 270,916 downwards.
CCGGAGCCTTGAGAGGACCTTTAATAAGTAATATTCAGATGAACAGAGAATTTTATATTACGTAATCAAATATATTGCTAATTCCATTAAAACACAAATTAACAATTGTTTAAATTTTTAGTTATATAGCTGAATCTAAGTAGAAAGTTCGAAATACGTATAATGTAGCTATGAGCACTGTAAAATTAGAGCGAGAGTTGTACTTACATAATAAATTTCACCCAATTTTGCATAGAATAATACAGGCAATTGCCTAGAATTCATATTCGTACTTGAACTTAGAGTTTATATGTTAAAGGTTAAAGCGTATTTGAAAAATGTTAGTATGAGAATGTAGGTATTGAAATGATTTTTAAAAAATATTTTCATTAATTCTATTCAACTGTCTAAAACGGCTGCTGTTCAGCTAATCAAACAAGAAAGCTCTTGTAAAGTGTTATTGCAAAATTGAAACAGATATAGGTATCGTGCACTATCGATCAGCTGATATTTCGAAATATAGGTATAGTTTAATTTAGTTAAAGATAAATTATTTAGAAGTCTGGCACTATCTAAAACTCTTGGAATAACAAGGTTCTGGATAAGAACCATATTTGTTGCAACCATTTAAAGGTCCTCTCCAGGCTCCGGGAAAAAAATGAGTTTATAACATAATATTACAGAACTAAGGTCTACGATCATTATTCTGCAAACCGCATACAATTCGGTTCAGTATATATTTTATAATTTGTTTTTAAAATTTTTCAATACTTTGTGAGCAACAATTAGGTGAATCACTAATCTGATGCTCAAGAAGAAGATTGTACACTCTTTGTTTTGATTACAAATTTGAATTTTATAGACAAAACATGCGTTTTCGGCCTTTATTTTATATATTGATTGTTTCCGAAAGTATATAAACATTTCTATTATAAGTTCATTCAATTTTATACCTTTACACGAATATTAAATGGATTTATTGAACCAAATTACTAGTTGGCAATCAAAACAAATGGTGTACATTCTTTTTCTTCAGCCTGAAAATCTCTTAAAGGTCCTCTCCAGGCTCCGGGAAAAAAATGAGTTTATAACATAATATTATAGAACTAAGGTCTAGGATCATTATTCTGCAAACCGCATACAATTCGGTTCAGTATATTTTTTATAATTTGTCTATAAAGTTTTTTAATACTCTGTGAGCAACACTTGAGCGAATCACTAATCTGATGCTCAAGAAGAAGATTGTACACTCTTTGTTTTGATTACAAATTTGAATTTTATAAACAAACCATAAGTTTTCGGCCTTTATTTTAGATATTAATTTTTTCCTAAAGTATATAAACATTTCTATTATAAGTTCATTTAATTTTATACCTTTACACGAATATTAAATGAATTTATTAAACCTAATACCATAGTTGACAATGAAAACAAATGGTGTACATTCTTTTTCTTCAGGATGAAAAATTCTTAAATTAGTAAGTCGGAAGTAAAATAGGTTTTGTAGAGTTTTGAAAATAAAAATCTTTAAAAGCATATCAAATTAAAAATATGCTACCAAATTCGATGCGGTTTGCAGAAAAATGATAAGAAACATTAGCCTCGTTGAATAAGGCAATAAAAATATTTGCTTGGAGGGGACCTTTAAATTAGTATGTCGGAAGTAAAATAGGTTTCGTAGAGTTTTGATTATAAAAATCTTTAAAAGCATATAAAATTAAAAATATGCTACCAAATTCGATGCGGTTTGCAGTAAAATGATAAGAAACATTAGCCTCGTTGAATAAGGTAATAAAAATATTTGCTTGGAGGGGACCTTTAACCTATAACTATAAAACAGTATCTTAAAATACATATATGTATGTAAGCACTATATACTTTCTATGAGATCCATGTGCAAATATAAGGATATCATTCAAGCAATCGATAACTTCAATTTTTGTGCCTGGATTATCTCGTGAGTTATTATTACAGTTTAATTTAGCATCAGTTTTTCTCTCAACTATGAAGTCTGTGATTCGAACAACAGCTCTGTTTTCAAACTTATCAATTCCCGTAGAAGTACAACCATTAGATACTAGATGGCGCTCGCCTAATTTATTTAGTGCCACATTAGATGTGACCGCGACTAGTTGATAATGTTGTTTACATTGGATCGTGACTCAATTAACGCCTGGGGTGTGACCTTTTTCAAATAAAATCATTGTATTATTTCTTACTATATAATGTATATCAAATATACTGTTCAGTAATGCTTATGTTTGATATAAAGTCATAGTTTTAATATATGCATGACTGTTGAACAATAAATTCGCGCAGGTACCGAACTAGGTAAGTTGATATATGATATTTAAGTTCTAACTTTCTATTTTCTTAATAACTTTCAATTTACAAATTCATTTGTTGTCTTCCTCCTAATCCTGTAATTAGGTATTATTACTCTAGGTAAGTATTGATTGCTTCATAGATACCTAACTATTCTGTTTAAAGAATATTAAGCCTAAATGGCAAGATCGAGCAAATACTCGGTGGAATTTTTTCCCTTTGAAAATAATATTCTGGCTAAGTCGGTGGATTTTTAGCTATTTATTCCTATGTTACCATTAATTTTTGGTGGATAATTTGAGAAAATGTTGGTGGATCAGCCAAATTACTGGAAATTTATGGTGGATTTTTTCAGCTTTTTGAAAAAGTCAGTGCGATTTTTTGCACCAAATACAGACTGTTTGTAGCGTAGGACCTACTTATTTGGAGCCCTTGGAATGCTAATGGCGACTTAGGTGAGAAATATCCATTTTTCACCTACGGGCCTATCCAAAAATGGATATTTCTCACCTAAGTCGCCATTAGCATTCCAAGGGCTCCAAATAAGTGAAATAACTGTCACAAACTCGTCATTAAGATGGCAAGTTTGGAGTTTGAACATGCTTTATTACCTGATTAGTGATATAGCCATATAAGGATTAATTCAGAAGTGTTCAGCTGTTCATAGCAAAATTAATGTAAATATAGGGATTAACTCAGAAGTGTTCATAGCAAAATTAATGTAAATATAGGAATTAAATCAAAATTGTTCTGAGAGAATATCCCAAATATCTCCCATATTCTGCAAACTGCCAAGTGCCAGACTGGGTTAATAGTATTATATAGTAGATTCGTAGAATTATCCCTCTGGAAAATATCTTAAGACTTAGGCTAACAGATGAATTTGAGAGGCTAAATGTAAATTCAGGAATCAATTCATAAAGTTTGGCAGGAAAATTAATGTATATTATTAAACATAAACTGAAATAATTCAATATTATTCGTGGAGAATCTCTCATAATATTCGGTCGGATATTGACATCCACTCTGGAAAATACTTTAGGCTAAATGCTGTGAATTATACTGTTCCCATTATTTTATTACTGTATTTTAAGGTTTGCTGAACTCCAACAGTCTAACAGAGAGTTTAATCCATCAGAAAAGACTACTTTTTCCAGAGTGGATTGACATATTCGACTCTGTATTTCGTGGTAATTTACAGTAATATTCACGTAAATAAACTCAAAAATTCTTAGTCAATCCAATTTGACTCATTTCTGAAGATTTCAAGCCAAAATTAACATGGGAGATAGATAAAGTCTGATAACATAGGAATTAATTCATAATTTTAAGCCAATTACATATATCTGAGTTTTGACCATTTGAAATGTAAACCAATTAATTTAGGTTTTAAGAGTTTAACTGACATATTTTAAATATAGGATAAACTTAAGGATTGAATGATTTGAATCATTGATAACTTTTTATGTTTGGTTGAAATATTGATGTGATATGTTAGCACAGGAAATGTTATAAATGTCTCATTTTATGATATTTTATTATTTCACAGACTGGGTCCATTTATTACTGTATCAGTGTATTTTTAAAGTCCTCAGTACTGAGGATTACTCCAACTGAAATGGAGTCAATCCAAGTTATAAATATATTATGTAATGTGATTAATAGCCAGTTTTAAAAGTATGACAACCAGACAGGATTTTAGCCTTGAGGAATAATAATTGGTTTAAAGGTCGGGTGCGTCTAATTTTTATATTAAATATCATAATATCGTAAATAAACATTTATCAGTAATGAATATGAAATGTTTCGTCTCAAATCACTGTATTTTCAGAGAAAATAGGGTTTTTATTAGTCAACATAAGCTTATGCTATCATCTCATAGATGGCGTTGCTTTCATTATTTCCAGAAGGTTCCAGAACAATCTTCATGAACGTTTATAAAATTTCTGTTTATATTCAGAAATGAGCTAAAAATGAGTGAATTTGTGATTTATATACAATATACTAACAAATAAAGTATTTTTAGAGTTATAATTAATAATATTACTCGCATATATACAAAAGTTTTTTGTACAAGTTTGTGAAATCTCAACAAGATGGCGTCAATGACTCATGCAAAGCTTGTGCTATTTGTCACTAGATGGCGCTTTTTCAAAATAAATTAAATTTTCTTTTCATTAATAAGTGTTATTTAGATGAATAGAGTATGTAATCATACAAAATTAAATATGCTGATTCCATAAAAGCACATATTAACAAATGTCTGATTTTACCCGCACCCGCCCTTTAAGTCTTATTTAATTCCTATGTTCCCATGTTATCTCAATTTGCTGTGCTTAAATCACAGTTTTTGTAAAAAATCCTGGGTCTGATTGACCGTCTCAGAAGACAGACTCAGAAACTGGTATAATATGAGGAAATTCAATGAAAAATGAAAAACTTTATTGAAATAAAAAATATAATAGTTATTCACAACAATATGAAGCATACAATGCACAATGCAATTTAAATAAAATATCTGATATTGTTTGTGAAATAAGAAAACCTGTACATCAACAATTCAATCATTGTACACAACAAAAAGCCTTACAAATTAGATATTTCAACAGCTCTATTAACCGATTTAACTGTTCTTGTGATTGTTTAATTAAGGAATCCAAATTATGGATTTTTTTTTGTGCAGAAAATGTTGAGATTGTCCCATATTCTGCAGATTAGATGTAATCCACCAATTTTTTTTATAAAAATTATTTAGCCTTAGAGTTAGACCCTTTCTAGCCAATTGATTTAAGCCCAGACTGTACTTCTAGAAATTTTGGTCAAAAATATTCTTTTTGAATGAATGGAATTTTAAAATATTTTGTTTAAGATATATATTATTTAGTTTGGGACTCTTTTTACATGAATAATAAACAATCCTTAATAAATAATTCCCTCTTATATTTAGCTACATGTGTTTTGCTTAGGACAGGAAGAGCTTCTGCAGTCAGTTTTGAATCAAGCTTGAATAGTTTATTAATTTATTTATTTTGTTTCAGCTCAATCAAGATGTCGGGAGAAAGAGTTTCTCTGAATGATGCCCTCAGCAATGTTGATGTGCTGGATGATTTGCCCCTCTCTGATCAACAGCCAATGGTGGAAGCTCTCTCCTGCTCCATTGTCTATTCAGCTAACTTTGATACAAATTTTGAAGACAGAAATGCTTACGTCACAGGCATAGCAAAGTACATGGAAGAAGCTGCCACTCATGCTGAACTGGTAAGGTTTCATTAGTCATTAGGTGTCTTGTATGAAGCTTGAATCAATATATTTCGGTTCTGTCACTTTTACTCTTCTACTGAATATTCTTTGCAATTTTTTCCAAATGTATCAACACTATCAAGTGTAAACTCTTTGTAGCAATAGCTATACAGCTATTTTCTTTACATTACTAGTAAAGATTGGATAATAATAATTCTAAGTTTATTGAAGATAAAGATTCACTATTTAAGAAGCAAATCACAATGAATCGTCTTGCTACAATTAATGAAGTTAAGAAAAATACAAATTGAAATTAAATTAAATATCTTCAAACTTTTGTAATGTAGTGGAAGAGTTATTTTGGCTATATTTTTAAAGTTTCTCTCCCTTTTTCCTGTGTTTAGAATAAGTTGCTAGAGGAGGGTGAGCAGCATGCAGTGATGCTCTACACATGGAGGTGCTGCAGTCGAGCCATCCCTCAGCCAAAGAGCAATGAGCAGCCTAACAGGGTGGAGATCTATGAGAAAACAGTCAAGGTTCTGTCTGAAGAAGTCAAGAAACTCACCAAGTTTATGAAGTTCCAGGTAAAGTATCGCTATTGTCCTAACCATAAAAAGTAGAAGGTTGAAAATAAGATGTCGTCTTTATCTACTGAGGCTCAATATAAAATTAGTCTTTTATTTCTTTAAACCATTTTTATCTGAACAACATCCTTTTATTTCTTTAAAAACTTTTTATTTCAATAACAACATTTAATTCTTTAAAAACTTTTTATCTCAACAACAACATTTTATTTCTTTAAACTTTTTATCTCAACAAACAACATCATCTTAATGATGCTAACCAACTCTCACAACAGTAGCTGCCATTCCAGTTATTGAGTGTTGATTATAATGATGTATTTTAACTATTTTTGTTGCAGCACAAAGCCATTGAAGTTTTCTGCAGTCAAGTTAAGAGACTGTGTCATCAGGAGAAGAGGAAGGACTTTGTGTCTGAGGCGTACCTCCTCACTCTGGGAAAGTTCATCAACATGTTTGCTGTTCTTGATGAACTCAAAAACATGAAGTCTAGTGTCAAGAATGATTATTCCACCTACAGACGGTGAGTTATCGGTAGCCATGACATTGTACAATGTGACGCAAGATGTTTCTTTTTTATGTTTCTTCTTTTCTTGAGATTCTTATTGTTGTTTTTCCCCTCAGAGCGGCACAGTTCCTGAAGGTGATGAGTGACACGCAGAGTCTACAGGAGAGTCAGAACCTCAGTATGTTCCTAGCCACTCAGAACAAAGTGAGGGACTCTCTCAAGGAGAAGCTACAGGCTATACCTGCACATGAAGATCTACTCTGTGAGTTAGAAATGGGTTGGGTAAATTATGAATTTCCTGTCAGTTTCACATGTTCAGTCATATAAGAAAAAACTTTATTCTATTTGGATATCTTTTTTCTTATATGACCGAAGATGTGAAACCGACTGATAATTCGTAACTTACCCTATTGCTCTTTAATTTCACTAACATCAATCCTTGAAAATACCAAATTTTCTTTCTCTGAAATTTTTATTTTTTGCTACCTAAGAGAGTTAGTTGTTTATTTAAAGGCAATGCATGATGTTTTGAATAATTTCACAGATGACAAAAATTTAAAAATATAGAAGTGAAAAATTAACATTATTAAAATTATTGAGCAATGTGAACATATTTTGAGATAGCTATTGTGTTAATGACGTTGATAACAATATGAACATATTTTCTCTCTCATATTAACCCATTGATCAATTGTCTCACTTCTATAAATAATTCTTTAATGAAATAGTTATATCATTCATGATTATATAATTCATACCTTTTTCATGCGCAAAAGACTAATTTCCCCGAGAAATTGATATGAACTAAAGTGCTAGAAACACACTTTGTAATAATGTTGATCAATAATTTGTATGAATCGTTCAATCATGGTATTCCTTTAATGATAATTTTCTCCATCAGGTGACGTTGTGAACATATCTGTGCACATGTTTGAGAACAAAATGTACCTGACGCCCAAAGAGAAGCAGATGCTGGTCAAAGTTATGGGCTTTGGTCTCTTCCTCATTGACTCGGATGGTTGCAACATCAACAAATTAGACCAGAAAAAGAAGATTAGAATCGATAAAATTGATAAGATATTCAGGGTGAGTTAATAACTTAACACTTAATAATGTTTTAATAACCTAACATTTAATAATGTTTTATTAACTTAATACTTAATAATGTTTTGATAACTTGACACTTAATAATGTTTTAATAACTTAACACTTAATAATTTTTATTAACTTGACACTTAATAATTTTTATTAACTTAACACTCAATAACGTTTTAATAACTTGATACTTATAATCTTTTAATAACTTAACACTTAATAATCTTTTAATAACTTAACACTTAATAATGTTTTAATAACTTAACACTTAATAATGTTTTGATAACTTGACACTTAATAATGTTTTATTAACTTGACACTTAATAATGTTTTAATAACTTAACACTTAATAATCTTTTAATAACTTAACACTTAATAATGTTTTGATAACTTAACACTTAATAATGTTTTAATAACTTAACACTTAATAATGTTTTGATAACTTGACACTTAATAATGTTTTATTAACTTGACACTTAATAATTTTTATTAACTTAACACTTAATAATCTTTTAATAACTTAACACTTAATAATGTTTTAATAACTTAACACTTAATAATGTTTTAATAACTTAACACTTAATAATGTTTTAATAACTTAATGTTTTAATAACTTAATAGCTACTTAATAATGTTTTGATTGTCCAAAAGTTTAAATTTCTCCAATTTCTGTTCATTTGTTGAATGTTTTTGACAATATAATTATAAATATATAATAGTTTGCAGTTAGCACTATTTGTTTTCAAATGATTTGGTGGAATTTGAATCTAAAATTTATACAATAATAATTACTCAATTCAATGATATTCTTTTCCAAAGTACCTATGTGATTGACTAATTTATGTCAACCAGCAAAAAATAAACTAGCCAATTTCCAACATAACTGCTAGGGTGAGCTCCGAATTATCGATCATATAAAAAACCTTTACAATAATTATATATAATCTTTGTCTCCATGGATACCAAATAAAATAAAAAGTTAAATTACATATATAGTTTTTTTACTGATCTGAAATGTGACACCGTTCAATAATTCAGAACTTGCCCTAATATGTTATAGGTACCTTACAGTATAGGTCATTTACAGTAAGTGGCTATGGTGGTGAAACGGTTATGAAATTATGTTATTACTCACTAACCCTTCTTTTTACCTTAGAGAACTACATTTATACTCAATGCATAATGTTATGATTAGCTAATTTAAATGGATGACAAAAATAAATCCAATTCAGTAAAAAATGAACAATATTTAAATTAATGAACAATATGAACATGTTTGAATTATGGTCTTACTGACATTAATGAATATTTTTGATGATTTGATATACCATTTCCCTTTCAGAACCTAGAGGTTGTTCCTCTTTTCGGTGACATGCAAATAGCACCTTTCAATTACATCAAGAGAAGCAAGAACTTTGACGCTAAGTTGTGGCCCCTGTGCAATGCCACTAGCACCAGCCCTCAGGCCAACCTAATGTGCCACTTGCCTCGCATTAGGGAGGAGCACATCAAGTACATCTCTGACCTGGCTAGGTACAGCAATGAGGTGAGACGTGATAGGTATTATCATTTTACAGGTTAGTTAAAAGGAACAATAAATAGCTAATTGGAATATTTATTGACGCACATAAATTTTTCTTTAGATGTTTTGTAGCTGACTAGTCTTAGATGAAATAACAACCTCCAAAATTCACTTCAAATTAACCTAAATATACACTAAAGAAAGCTTATACTATGGGTTTAACGCTCTGAAACCTGTTTCACATAGGGCGTTTTTTCCACAAAAATACAACATGTAAAATGCCCAATCTAAGTGGGCATACAAAACACATACGTTTATTAAGTTGTAGTGTTTTTTCAAGCACTATTTTCTTTGTTATGGCATGAAAAAAAAAGCCCATGTGATAGGAGCCTAATTCCTTCTTGGGGAAATTACAGCCCATTATGAATTGTCTGTTTTTTAGTACATTTTTTAAGGTTATTCCTAATTTAACTCTGTGTAGCTATGTCGTAAATTATTGACATTCATTATATTGATGTATTTGTTGAGTAAATTCTTAGCTAGATGTAGCTATTGAGTTATTAATCAAATTCTAGCTATAGCTAATTATTCATTTTCCAGATAACTAGCATTGAGCTAGCAACCTTAACATTCAAGATCTAGAATAAATCAATACTATTATTAATTTTTAACCCATTAACTAAATAACAGGGTTCAGCATAGGTATTCAATTGGGGAAACGGACTATTCCCCGCCAGACTTCTCCCCGCCGGTCTTTTCCCCGCCTAATTTTCTTTTAAATTTTAAACTCTGGAAGACAATTTATTATTTAGATTCTTTATTATTTTTTGAAAAAAATTATTTTGACATAATAAATCTATTGTTGTGAAATTGTAAGTCAAAGTCTGCCGTCGCAACTAACCAATTTTTTTTAACATTTTTGCATGGAAACTTGTCACTTACCAACTTTTTGAACCGAACCCGTTTTGTAATTACTCTTTTGATAATTAGTTTTTATTGGAGATTTTTAGAGAAAATGTACGATTTATATCTTAAATCTTCCTCAAATCTGACTACATGAAAAGTCTTGATTTAAGGATTTCTAAACTCTAACTTCTAAGTTTTTATAATAATGGTTAAACCATTGTAAGTTCTATAAGGCATAAATATTAAATATGCATAATAGAAAAAAACACCATAAAAAGAGGCCAATATTAAGTGTACTAAAAAAATATATAGTAGGGTTATAAATTCTGTAATAGCTATATTAATTGTCAAATTAATAAACTACAATTAAATTTATTTGCTAGAAAAGTATATATTTAAACGAGAAGTAAATAGATCACCATTTTTTACAATAGCTGGCAAAGAAAATAAACTATAGAGCTGGAATCAACTAAATTAAATCGTAGCTGCATAAAATAAATTGTGACATTTGGCAATCCCTTAGAATTGCCATAATGTTTGAACTTTGTAGCATATTTTAATTATGTGCAAATGTACGAAGGTACAGACTTATGGTTTGTTTTATCGAAATTATAATTTAATAGCCCAAAATAGTATTATTTTATTCGGCGGGGAATAGTCCAGGCAGGGAAAAGTCCGGTGAGGAATAGTGCTGACGGGGAAAAGTTCGGCGGGGAAAAGTCAGTGCCATTCAATTGGCTTAGCTAGTTATAGAGTGTCGACTCATATCTGTTTTCTGTTGGTTATTTACTTAGCTACCTCTGTTTTCTGTTGGTTATTGATTCACTTTTGTTTTCTGTTGGTTATCTACTTACCTCTGTTTTCTGTTGGTTATTGATTCACTTTTGTTTTCTGTTGGTTATCTACTTACCTCTGTTTTCTGTTGGTTATCTACTTACCTCTGTTTTCTGTTGGTTATCTACTCACTTTTGTTTTCTGTTGGTTATTGATTCACTTTTGTTTTCTGTTGGTTATCTACTTATCTCTGTTTTCTGTTGGTTATCTACTTACCTCTGTTTTCTGTTGGTTATCTACTTACCTCTGTTTTCTGTTGGTTATCTACTCACTTTTGTTTTCTGTTGGTTATTGATTCACTTTTGTTTTCTGTTGGTTATCTACTTATCTCTGTTTTCTGTTGGTTATCTACTTACCTCTGTTTTCTGTTGGTTATTGACTTACCTCTGTTTTCTGTTGGTTATCTACTTACCTCTGTTTTCTGTTGGTTATTGACTTACCTCTGTTTTCTGTTGGTTATTGACTTACCTCTGTTTTCTGTTGGTTATCTACTTACCTCTGTTTTCTGTTGGTTATTGACTTACCTCTGTTTTCTGTTGGTTATTGACTTACCTCTGTTTTCTGTTGGTTATCTACTTACCTCTGTTTTCTGTTGGTTATTGACTTACCTCTGTTTTCTGTTGGTTATTGACTTACCTCTGTTTTCTGTTGGTTATAGAGTATCGACTCATCGCTATTTTCCCTCAGGTGATCACCACATTCAAGGAGACAGCTCGCACGGACTCAGAGAACAGAGACATCAGTGACTTGGCTCTGAGAGGTCTGCAGCTGCTCTCAGACTGGACTAGTGTTGTCACTGAGGTCTACAGTTGGAAGTTGCTGCACCCCACTGACCACCATGCTAAGAACAGCTGTCCTGCCGATGCAGAGGAGTATGAGAGGGTGAGGATCATGAGTTTAAGAGAAATATAACATTAGAGCATAGTTACTAAGTGTTATAGATAGTCGTTTTGGTAAATTGTATTAGCTATATAGAAATGTCAAAGTAAACGATTTAGGCTAAGTGAGAATTCTTTATATATTCAAACTAATCAAAACCATCCAATTGTATGATATTTGGTTGCCATATTTTTTCATGATCCTTTCTTCCTGTCAGGCTACTCGCTACAACTACAGTTCCGAGGAGAAGTTTGCGCTGATAGAGGTGATAGCGATGATCAAAGGACTGCAGGTGCTCATGGCTAGGATGGAGATAGTCTTTCTGGACTGCATTAGGAAGAACATTTACCAGGAGCTGCAGGACTTTGTGCAGCTCTCTCTCAGAGATCCTCTCAGGAAAGCCATCAAGAACAAGAAGGAACTGCTAAGGAGGTGACTATTTAAGGGAAAAAATTAAGATAATGTTTACCCAAATAGAAGAAAGATGTATTTAGTGAATTGATAATAGAGTTGGACATTGAAATTTTAGTTAGAATTCGTCCATAATCAATTAATAATTAAAGTGCCCAGTTTGTCGTCCATAATCAATAAATAATTAGAGTGCCCAGTTTGTTGTCCATAATCAAAAATAAGTAAATTGCCCAGTATATAATTGATATAATTTTTTTTACTTGTTCTCTGTCATTACCACTGTGTTACCTGTCTGTCTCTCAGTATTTTGGTGTCCATTCGTGAGACGAGTGCTGACTGGATGAAAGGCAAGGAGCCTTCTGAAGATCCTGTTCTCAAGGGAAAGAAGTCTGGGGACAATAACTTTGAAATTAAAGTACATCGTAGGAATGTTGGTGAGGAGTCGCAACATATTGTTATAGTGCTCAAATTATTTTTGGAAAGCCTTCTTATTGCATTATATTTAAGGAAAACAAAAATAAATGACAAAAAATTCAGAAACTAAAAATATCGAAAAGTAACAATGATGCTTGTGTTCTGTTAGCTAATTGCTATATTTTCCTGTATGAAAACCTCGTATATCAATCACAATTTGTAAATATTGTTTATTTACTGTGGATGTTTTCCCCCCAGGTCCCTCTTCCACTCAGTTGTACATGGTGCGTACTATGCTAGAGTCTCTGATATCAGACAAGTCAGGGGGTAAAAAGACTCTGCGTAAAGAAATGGATGGCCAGCACTTGGTGCAGATAGATGAGTTCCACAAGACATCCTTCTTCTGGAACTTCCTCTTGAATTTCAGTGGTGAGTAATTCATTCAAAAGAATTGACGATGCGGATGGTGAATTAATTTCTGAACTAGTTTATTTTTCCGTTTAAATAATGTTATTTCAATAACTAAACAATTCACTCATGGTTCGATTCTTCAGATTTAGTTATTGATTGTTTAATGACCAAGATATTTTACCCTGGTGTGTTTAAAATGCTTTATGAATTAATTAGGTAGCTACATATGTACAGTTCTACATATATAAAGATACAAATGGAATATAGCTAGACTATATTGCTGAAAGTGGGACACGAAATATATTTATGTATTCACAACGGTCTTTATTAGCTATTTCTTTCCTCAGAGACTCTCCAGCAGTGCTGTGACCTCAGTCAGTTGTGGTACCGAGAGTTCTACCTCGAGATGACTATGGGCAGGAGAATACAGGTCAGTCCTTTCAGTCCACCTTAGTAAGGTAATTTACGAGTTATTGGACGCTAATACTTTTCGAACATAAAAGAAAGTGTGCCTAGTATTTCAATTCGTATCCTTGATACTTGCATGGATACGAGTAGGAAATAAAATTATAATAATTCAACTTATTTCATATTCGTATCATGGATACAAAATAAAATACGAGTTGAATTATATTTTTTTCTTATATGATCGAAAAGGTGTTGCCGTTCATTAACTCGTAACTTACCCTGCCCTCCTAGTTATGCTCTCCCCAATCCTCTAGTTATTTCAACTAGTCAAATAAAATATCTAGCAAGAAGATTGACTTTTCATCACACTACACTGTTAAACTTTTATTTTTTATATTTTTTTTTAGAAATGGAACTTAGGTACACAATAAATATTCTCATTTATTTTAGTCTCTTTCTCAAGTTTGATTTTTTTTTAAAGTTGATTTACGTGCACTAGTGCTTTAAGAAGCTGTGGTTTTTAGCATGACAAAATTTGACATGAGAACTGCCCAAACAATAAATTGGTAAGTGAAAGCAATAAACTGTGGTTACTTCACTCGAGTATCAGTTCACTGTAAAAAATTCCACCTTTGTTATTCACAATAAGATGAATATTCTAACGCCCGGATATTTCCTGTTCCTTTTCTACTCCATATTGGGTTGGTTCAAAGTTATCAAGAAGTTCCTCATTTCTGATCATATGAAAAAGTATATAATGATAGCTAACTAATAATTACTTCAGGGTTGCCAGACGTTTCGTCAAAAAGATATTTTGACGACGGACCTTACGTTGACGAATTTTCATAAAAGGAATATTAACACGCTCTGATATATGTGTAAGGGAGGCATTAAACAATCATTAAGTGTGCATCAAAACAAACTAGCGGATACAACAAACTACGTAACTGCCATTTATGTTGAGTTTCAAAATCAACGAAACATCCTTTCGATGTAACGTCCTGTCGACGAAATGTCTGCTCACCTTATTTTATACTCTCATTTTGTATGAAATGCAGAACCGTCCGATAACTCAGAACATACCCGACACTTTCCACATAGCTACTCTGTTCCATTGGTCAGGTTATTGTTTCTTTTTTTTCCTTTCCTTTGCTTCCACCATTGACAGATGTTCTTTTCTACACAATGTTCATTTTCCCCATTGCATTCTGGGTACATATGCCCCCATCCCTAGTGTCTATATCCCATACCCGGTGTTAGAGTCCCAACTAGTACCTCTTTCTCTCTCCCTATCACAACTGAGTAGAAATGTCCTGTGGATCACCAACATAATGAGGAGTGCCACGACATTGAAATTATGGAAAAGAGGACTCAGGTATCTATTGCCCTTCTTATTGCTTGCTAGATTGCACTCTTACCCACTCTTATTTATCCCTCTTTACTCTTACCCACTCTTATTTATCTCTCTTTACTCTTACCCTCTCTGAGTTATCCCTCTTTACTCTTACCCTCTCTGAGTTATCCCTCTTTACTCTTACCCTCTCTGAGTTATCCCTCTTTACTCTTACCCTTTCTGAGTTATCTCTCTTTACTCTTACCCTCTCTTAGTTATCTCTCTTTACTCTTACCCTCTCTGAGTTATCTCTCTTTACTCTTACCCTCTCTGAGTTATCCCTCTTTACTCTTACCCTCTCTGAGTTATCTCTCTTTACTCTTACCCTCTCTGAGTTATCCCTCTTTACTCTTACCCTCTCTGAGTTATCCCTCTCTGAGTTATCCCTCTCTTAGTTATCCCTCTTTACTCTTACCCTCTCTGAGTTATCCCTCTCTTTACTCTTAGTTATCCCTCTCTTTACTCTTAGTTATCCCTCTCTTTACTCTTAGTTATCCCTCTCTTTACTCTTAGTTATCCCTCTCTTTACTCTTAGTTATCCCTCTTTTTACTCTTAGTTATCCCTCTTTTTACTCTTAGTTATCCCTCTTTTTACTCTTAGTTATCCCTCTTTTTACTCTTTAATGTAAAAGGTTCAATAAGAGGTATAAACTAAGAGTTAAGAGCTGCTAATCATTCCAATTCTTGCAGGTTCGTAGTTGTTTTCTAACTAAGAGTGACTCTTACTTAGCTCTTACTCCGTTTTTGCACTCTTGTTTCGGATTGCATTGTTAATTCCTTTTTATTTGGTAGAGTTGTTATCATTGAGTTTTTGTTGTTTCTTTTCATTGTATTTATTTCTATCCCTCTCTAATCTAGCTGCGCGTTTCAGTATCGTTTGTTTACTAAATTTGGTGTAAATTTTTTTTAAATTTTCGATCATAGTTTCAAGTTTTCGATCATAGTTTCAAGTTTTCGATCATATAGCCAAGAGAAAAATGAAATATTTAAATTAGTTATTTTAGCTGTTATTCATGATATGAATTGAAGTAAAAGTTGAATAATAATTAATTTCTTGTGATCGGAATTATGGAACTGTACGATAACTCGAAGCTTACTCCACTTGTTTTATTTCATTGAATTTGTATTTCTCTCTATTCGAGTTGCAGTATGGTTTGTTTTCTAATTCTTTTACTGTTTTTTTTGTTATCTTAGGTAGTTAGGTTACTGTCGATGTAGTTATTAAATTTTTACCTTATTTATAGTTATTTTTCACCATTTGCATGATGAAAAATAATACATTCATATATTGTGAGATAAATCTATTTAAATAGTTATTAATCCTTTAGAGGGCACTTACCGATAAACTTATCAAATTTGTTGAAAATTTTAGTAAGTCATTTTTAACACTTTTCAAGATATTTCCATTCTTAAAATATCTCATATTTTATTTGAAACAAACCATTTGTTCTTTGGGAACTCATATTTTTATTGATTAATTGAAGTTGTCCACTATTGCCTTTGGTTTATTAATTCAATATAATTGCAACTAAACCTATGTGCAAAATAATGAAATTATTTGCCCGCTAAAGGGTTAAAGTAGGTATTTAATATCTTCATTTAAAGTATATATCGAAATGGCTATGCATTAAATATATTTCTCATAGTTAGTGCTTCTATATTAGCTATAAAGCTTTTCATAGCTAGATATTATTCTATTGTAGCTATGTAATTTTTTCACTGTATATTTATTTACTAAAGTATTATTTCTTCCCTAGCTAGGAGAATATATATTCAAATAAGCTTCCTGAATAAAATATTTTTGAGGTAGAAACTGAAGGAAGTTTTACCATTCTTGATCACGAAAAATAACAAAATTACATGTTAATTAATATCAAAATTTCAACCAGAACTAGACACTAGTAAAGAAATTCCAATATTCATTTTAGAGCTGTATTACACATTGGCCATCATATATAAATATCATGATTTTAAAAAGAGAAATGAAAGGGATTGTGATATCAGAAAATATTTTTAGACACAAGAAATTATTTATTTTTAAACTATATCAAAATCTTGTACTCTATTTCTTCAGTCTACAATTATTGCCTACATTTGCTTTCACTATTATAACTCTAATATTAATCTATATGAGTTATGCATTCATTTATTTAGCTTATCTCGGTTATTTCCTAACTCCGTGTGATGGTGTCTGTGTAACATTTATATGCATTTATATGCCATTCAAATATTTATTATTTGCTTTATATTAATTGCTATAGTTCATCTCGTCATAGCTAGTGCATTTCAGGAACCCATTATAAATTTTAAATAATTCATCTTAGGAACCAATAATAAAATTGAAATAAATCATTTCAGGAACCCATAATAAAATAAAATGAATCATTTCAGAAACCCATAATAAAATAAATATCAATAATCTCAGGAACACATAATATAATTAAAATAATTATTTCAGGAATCCATAAGAAAACGAAGGTAAATCATTTCAGGAACCCATAATAAAATAAAATGAATCATTTCAGGAACCCATAATAAAATAAAATGAATCATTTCAGGAACCCATAATAAAATAAAATGAATCATTTCAGGAACCCATAATATAATAAAATGAATCATTTCAGGAACCCATAATAAAATAAAATGAATCATTTCAGGAACCCATAATAAAATAAAATGAATCATTTCAGGAACCCATAATAAAATAAAATGAATCATTTCAGGAACCCATAATATAATAAAATGAATCATTTCAGGAACCCATAATAAAATAAAATGAATCATTTCAGGAACCCATAATATAATAAAATGAATCATTTCAGGAACCCATAATAAAATAAAATGAATCATTTCAGGAATCCATAGTAAAATAAAATGAATCATTTCAGGAACCCATAATAAAATAAAATGAATCATTTCAGGAATCCATAATAAAATAAAATGAATCATTTCAGGAATCCATAGTAAAATTGGCACAGCGTATAAATTGGGATAGGAGTTTTATTTTATGTTTTTATCTTTGCAGTTCCCCATTGAAATGTCGATGCCCTGGTTGCTCACAGACCACATTCTGAGGACTAAAGATGCTTCCATGATGGAGTGAGTGATCAACATTTACTTACTTAATGAACAAACATTTTTTATAACTGGAATCTGAATTTACTTTTGCCAGCTTTTGTATATTACAAATTTCTTATGTGCAACAACTAAGATATATATAATTTTTTTTATATAAACCCTGTTTTTGACACGTTCCCTGCGTGTTAACCCATGATTTGAACTTGCATCACCAATATCTGGTATTGTCCTACCTGTAGGTCATTACACATTTTAGACAATTAATTAATAAATAGTTGTGTAATGATTCATCGATGAATCAGAATATTTTTGAATTATAAGTCTAGAATGGTATGTTACCAAAGAAAACACTGCAGAACTTGCAACACGATGTATCACACAGCTCTGTCTCAATAAACCAGGGAATTCATCCTCAATGTCATTCAGAAACTCGGAACGTGTTGAAGCAATTTTCATACTATCCGATATACACTTTTAGGTAATTTCTTGGTCAGACATATTATTAAATCAAATTCTCTCCCCAGGTGTGTCCTGTACCCTCTAGACCTGTATAACGACTCTGCGTACTACGCTCTCACTCACTTCCGCAAGCAGTTCCTCTATGATGAGATAGAGGCGGAGGTTAACCTGTGCTTTGACCAGTTCGTCTTCAAACTCAGTGAACAAATATTCGCTTACTACAAACAACAGGCTGGCAGGTAATTCTCTAATGTGTCTAGTTACTTTAATTCTAACTATATCATGTTTGGTTACTAGTTTGGGTAGGTTATGAATTTTTGTTCAATTCCACATCTTCGGATATATAAGAAAATCGATTTAATCATTTTAACTGTTATCCATGTCATGGATACTAATTAAAATAGAAATTAAATAATTATTATTATATAGTTTGACCAATAATTCGTAACTTACACTATCAGATGGTTCCCCATTTTCAATCAAAAGAAAAAGGTATATATTAATTAATATTTAAATTTTCATATTTTGTCATAATTTCTGTACCATTTCGATTATCTTGTATAAGTTGGTGATTATTTGTTCCACCACCTAATAAATGTGTTACAAAAGGATATTGTGTTTATAGTTTACTACTAACTTACAAAGAATGTTTTTCTAATGCATCATCATTCCTCAGCATTCTACTCGATAAGCGTTTCCGCAGTGAATACAGTCAACAGAGCACCAGACTGCACTACCCACCAACTAACAGGTAACACGGAGTAGCTTTTATGCATCCATGAGCACCAACTGTGGTTTGTGACTTCGCTCATGGTGCCACTTTCCTTTCTGACTACTACTTCCAGTCCCTTGTATTTAATTTCCTTTTGATGTCAGCGCTATGACTGAAGCAGACGTTAATCCCCTACTAAAATATCAATTTTTTTAGGTAGATGAACATTACAAGTAGCTAATGTCTAGACTAATTTTGAAGATATTTTAGGTTAGGGATTTTAAATAGAATGTTTTTATTACTTAAATAGTGAAAGGCTATTCCCTAATTATGGAAAAAAGCGCTATTTGAACACTAGTTTTGAATCATGAGACTTTAAATAAGTTTACTCTGATGTTTATTAGACCTATGAGTCTGTATCATAGACACAATATGAGCATTATATCAATGTTGTTCCTATGCCATGTATATTGTCATTAATTCTAACCCATATATCTCCCTTTAATGAAGACATTTTGACAATATTCACCACAGTGAATATTTACCATTGGGCCAAAAAAGTTTATATAAATTTCATAAGGGCTTGAATGATAAAGAAATAACTGAATTAGGGTAAATTATGAAATTCTGGTCAGTTTCACATCTTCGGTCTTACAAGAATAAACGATAAATTATGGATTGGATACCAATAAAAATAAAATAACAATTATAATATTGATTTTTCTTAAATAATCGAAGATGTGAAACTGACCGATAATTCGTGATTTCCCCTAACTCTGTCTTCTTGTTTTATTATTTCTTCGTAATGAGTAACAGATTGTCTAGCTCTTGAGTTCAAATGTACGGTCAAAAGTTCCTTTATTTTATGTTAAATAAAGATGTTTCACCTCTGTTTAGTAGCTATTATGCTGGCAGCATAAACTCTGATAGACTAGACCTTGTCACACGTGTCATTTTTATGCAACAAAAATGCATCATGAAAAACGCCCAATCAAAGTGTACTTACAAAACACATACGTTTATTCAATTGTAGAGTTTTTCATGCACTGCACCATTTCCTTTGCTGCGGCATGAGAAAAACGGCCGTGTGAAAAGGGCCTAAACCCATTCCATCTCACCTTTGTTATTATTCCTTGATTAGCAGACTGCTTCTAGGTTGCCTCAGAAGCATGTCGCTTTTTTGGGCCATAATTTGTTCTTTTTTGTGTGTGCCAGCCCGTTTAATAAATAAATGAACTCTGTTTTCAGGTACGCCTCTCTTCTGAAGCAGCGCCACATTCAGTTGTTAGGTCGTAGCATTGACCTCAACAAACTGATGTGTCAGCGCATCAATGTGGCTATGCTGAGCTCTCTGCAGGCTGCCATGGCTAAGTTTGAGGCAGCTGATATCACATCCATTGTCGTGAGTACAATCAGTTATTATATTTAGTAGCTTGAATCTGTTTGATAGGGTAATTTATTATTTATCGGTCAGTACAACATTTTCGGACACGTAAGAAAAATATATATAATAATTTTTTTTTTTGGTATTTATGATACCTGTTGATACCAAAAAAATAAATAATTATTATATATCTTTTTTTACATGCTCGAAAATGTGGAACTGACCGATAATTAAGAACTTAGTTAGAGGAAGGAATTTTTATAAATGGATATAAAGTGATTACATATTTCAAATATGAAATGAATTCAATTCACTTGAATGGAATCAAATCCAATACATTAGATGTTTCTTAATTTCCTCAGGGCTCTTACATTTTTATTAAATTAACTTTTTTTTTCGCAGGAGTTAGAAGCGTTACTGGAGGTTAATCGTCTCTGTCACAAACTACTGTGCAACCACCTCGCTCTGGATGATTTCGACGCGCAGTTGCGTGAAGCGAATCACAGTGTACTGGCCCCCTACGGTAGAACCACCCTTCACATCTTCTGGGAGCTGAACTACGACTTCCTGCCTAACTACTGCTACAACGCTGCCACCAACAGGTGATGTGATGTCTTGTACAAAACCTGCACGATTGAGTTTAAATTTTCAAATTTGTTGGAAATACATGAGAAATGGAGATAACTAATTGATGAAATAATAGAGTGGAACTAGAGTCAATGGAGAGTGTGATGCGTAACAGCTACCCTTATAATGATAACTATACAAATATACCCAATACAATTCAAATCTACGCAATTATAATAATAAACTTGTTTGAATATTTTAGATAATAATGGAGATTAGATAACATCTAAAAATTTTCCCTTAAAGTTTTTTCTTGGCCGGGATTAATTTTTTTCTGTTTTAGTATTCAAATTGTTACCTTCGCAGAATGCGAGAAGGTCATATTTTAGCCGTGGTATATTTATTTATTTATCATCTTATTATTCGCTTAACTGAAAAAGTGTTCAACCAAATTGCCTGAAATTTGGTGAAACGATTGGTCCATGTCCAGTGACCTACTGGTAGAATTTTGGGAGTGACCCGGTCAAAGGTCAAGGTCATTTATAATTGAATAACTCAAAAAGTTTTGTACAATATTGCATGGAAATGGTGGGACGATTGGTTATTATCCAGTTAGCAGTTTATTAAATTTTAGGAGCTTTGTTGTAGCTTCTATATGCAGATTATAAATAAAGATTTATTATTATTCCTCATGCAGGTTTGTCCGTGCTCTGGTACCATTTGGGCAGCCTGCACAGCGAGAGAAGGCTCCCAATGTTCCCGCCTACCTTCTGTGGGGAAGTAAAACTCTCAACAGTTTTTACTCTGCCATTTTCTCTCAGTACTCAGGTGAGAAAATAGGACAGGTAGCATATTTAGGGCAAACTTATGAATATGGGACAGGTAGCATATTTAGGGCAAACTTATGAATATGGGACAGGTAGCATATTTAGGGCAAACTCATGAATATAGGACTGGTAGCATATTTAGGGCAAACTTATGATTATGGGACAGGTAGCATATTTAGGGCAAACTTATGATTATGGGACAGGTAGCATATTTAGGGCAAACTTATGAATATGGGACAGGTGGCATATTTAGGGCAAACTTATGATTATGGGACAGGTAGCATATTTAGGGCAAACTCATGAATATGGGACTGGTAGCATATTTAGGGCAAACTTATGAATATGGGACAGGTTGCATATTTAGGGCAAACTTATGAATATGGGACAGGTTGCATATTTAGGGCAAACTTATGAATATGGGACAGGTAGCATATTTAGGGCAAACTTATGATTATGGGACAGGTAGCATATTTAGGGCAAACTTATGAATATGGGACAGGTAGCATATGTAGGGCAAACTCATGAATATGGGACTGGTAGCATATTTAGGGCAAACTTATGAATATGGGACTGGTTGCATATTTAGGGCAAACTTATGAATATGGGACAGGTTGCATATTTAGGGCAAACTTATGAATATGGGACAGGTAGCATATTTAGGGCAAACTTATGATTATGGGACAGGTAGCATATTTAGGGCAAACTTATGATTATGGGACAGGTAGCATATTTAGGGCAAACTTATGAATATGGGACAGGTGGCATATTTAGGGCAAACTTATGATTATGGGATAGGTAGCATATTTAGGGCAAACTTATGATTATGGGACAGGTAGCATATTTAGGGCAAACTTATGATTATGGGACAGGTAGCATATTTAGGTCAAGCTTATGAATATGGGACAAGTAGCATAATTTAGACAAAAGAAAACATTTAAGTACCTCAATTAGAACACAGTTTGAAATAGCTATAGGGACACAGTAAGTTCCCCAATTTGGATACTGTTAGAAATATAGTTACACAGAGAGTACCTCAATTATGACACTGTTAACAATATAAGTGGTTTACGTTTTCTCATTTAATTTTACCAGTTCACTAACTATTCCCTTCAATGAACAGGTTTCCTTGGTGCCCCTCACATGCGTGCTATGGTTCGTGTCTTGGGTTACCAGGGCATAGCTGTGGTGATGCAAGAACTGCTGGAAATAATCAGGTCTCTGGTACAGGGAAACATCTATCAGTTCACTCAGACTCTTCTGGATGCCATGCCTAAACAGTGTAAACTTACTCGCTATGACTACGGATCACCAGGTAATCGGAATTAAAACTAGGCGATAAGTTTCATGAACCGATTTGACCTTTCCCGATAGATCCATTATGACCTATTTTAAAACTCTTTATATTATGAGATTAATTAGGAGTCTTGGCTTATAGTAGGTATATTCACAATTGTCAGAACTTTCATAAACATAGTTCATGCTGTTTTATATCAATGACACTGTCCATAGAATAAGAAAAGTTGAAACAGTACACATGTAAGAAATCACTCATTTATGTAGGCTTCCATCTTGAATCCGGTGTAGCTATTATGACATCATCACTGCTGAGACAATGGGAGGTGATAGCTACATGGAGAATGGTGGTAAATGGAGTGTTTTTCCCTCTTTAGAGATTCAAGATAGCGATAATTATTTGGTTGTAGTTACTTCTATTTCTGAGGTAACTAATACATCGTTACTATTTCAGGAGTCTTGGGTTACTACCACGCTAATCTGCACGACATCATTCAGTACCCAGAGGCTAAGACTGAACTCTTCCACAACTTCAGGGAGATGGGAAACGCACTTCTCTTTTGCCTACTTATTGAGCAGAGTCTGACTCAGGTTAGAACATCGATAATGGAATGCTTTTTAATTAGATTATTTAGATATCTCTTAGCTGAAGATTAAGTGTAGGGCACTGTTAGCAACATAGGACAGGTACTACAACTATTTTTTTTTGCTGATGATTCATGTAGCTATGACGAAACGTTCTAAATATAGTTACACGAAATGGTCATTTATAGCTACATCCATGAGCATTGTTACAAACTGGTGGTAAGTTACTTTGTTCATGGAGTCGATTTTTCCTGACTTGCTTCTTCCAGTCCTTTGTATTCAATTTCCTTTTGATTTCACCGATATGGCCTTTGGTTACACCCCTAGTAGCTAAATTATATTATCCACTGAGTTAATGCCTTTTCGATCATTTGTTAATGCACCACCATTATCTTTTAGTTCTTGGATTTAATTAATGTGAATCTTTCATTTTTACGCCTCTATGGCGACTATGGTGGTAAAACTTCATTAAATAGCTACAGTAAAACTCCTGAGTTATGAAGTATTTCCTATGTTTATATTATAGAAAACGATATATTGCATAAGTTATCCCTCAAATGACCATAGTTTTCTAAGATTTTAGTCATAGAAAACTATTCTAATGCACCTGAGTTATGAAGTGGATTCGAGTTATGAAGGAACAAATACTTCATAACTCAGCAGTCTCACCGTCATTATAATAGGTAGCTAGCTAATTAAAGTGCTAATAAACTTTATTTCACAGGAGGAGGTGTGTGATTTGCTGCAGGCTGCGCCATTCCAGAACATTCTACCCAGGCCTTACTGCAAGGAGGGAGAGAAGCCAGAGAACAAACAGAAGAAGCTGGAGAATAAGTACGCCCCTTTGCAAGTGGTGCCAAATATTGAGAGACTGGGCAGTGCGAAGGTGAGGGAAAGTCTTTTTTTGCTGAAAATTCTCCATGTTCTTCACAACATATATTAGCTAAGCGTTTTCTTTTGGTTTAGATTAAGTTCACAATCATTGAACCGTTCCATATTTCCGATCAAGAAAACATATATAATGTAACTAGTTTTTCAATTCGTGTCCTTGATAGCTACATAGAAATGAAAATTCAAATCAAAATTTATATATTTTTTCTTATATGATCGAAAATGTGGAACTGTTCGATTTCTTGGAACATACTTTATGTAGCTAGCTAGTTAATGTTCATGGTGTAGGTATATATTTTATTTTGAATAATTCCATTTAGTCTAATGTGGTTGGAAAAGCCCCTACTTCGTTTGAAACTGAAAAAAAGTAATGGAACTTTTTTAATTTTTATTAATGTAAAGTTACTTTTCTCCACTCTTAATGTACAGTGATCTTTTGCTGTATTAAAGGGGCAGTTCAGTCCAAATCAAACTATCGCTAAATTGGTCCTAAATCGATTTAGTATATTTATTTATTTAACATTAGAATATTCGTTGATTTTAGAAATGTTTATATAAAAAGTATATTGTAAATTAGTGGCGCCATCTGTGGACTGTGGTGGACCGACGAACTAATCATTGTAGTACGTAAACAAAATGATAACCAGTCCCAGACTTGAATCTTGAATCTGTCCTTATATATGTTTGAAAATGGTGAAAAGAATTTGTGAAATTGAAAACTGTCCTTCGAGTCTATTAGATTTAGTTTTGGAAAGAAACCCATCTCTTCATAAATTACCTGTTAATACTGTTGATAGAAAAATTGTTTACATGTTATCAGCTGTAAAATGTAAACAAATAGTACAGAGTGGTGGCGCCATCTGTAGGAGGACGCAGGAACTAAATCGAATTTATAAAATATGATATATATCGCTTATTATATTTTTTTCAATCGTTTAATTCTACAAGAATGCTTTAATTCTTACTAAGTGATCGTTCAACATTAATATTGTGAAAACAAAAATTGACTGAACTGCCCCTGTTGGTAACGTGTGAAGCAACTAACCAAATTTAAAGGGCCGTACACATGCAGGGTTTTAGAAGTCTTTCCACCAGACTTTTTGCTAAGCTCCTCCTACTTTTTCCACGAGAATATAAGAAAAAACGATATAATTATTATTTATTTTAGTTGCTATCCATGATACCTGCAGGTGTCATAGATACCAACTAAAATAAATAATAACTATATCGTTTTTTTCTTATATTCTCGTGGAAAAAGTAGGAGGAGCTTAGCAAAAAGTCTGGTGGAAAGACTTAAAAAAACTCTGCGTGTGTACGGCCCTTTAGAAACATTGCTGTAGAACTTTTATGCTTTTTTTCAGCAAGCAATGATAGCGAGGGAAGGAGATTTACTCACCAGAGAAAGACTTTGCTGCGGTCTGTCCATCTTTGAAATGATCCTGAACAGAGTGCAGCCTTTCCTTGATGACCCCATTTGGCATGGTACACCCCCCGCCAACGGAGTCATGAATGTTGACTCATGCACTGAATTCCATCGGTGAGAAACTGTTTATTATTTGATTTAGCATTTTGTCACATTCCTGTTGATTCTTTCACAGAGTAACTTTTCTGCATCCATGAGCTTTTCACCGAGTGGTGGTAGGTGACTTTGTTCATGGAACCACTTTTTTTTCTGACTGCTTTTTTCAGTCCCTTGTAATTAATTTTTTGGACGTCAACGATATGGCTTAAGCAGACGTTAAACCCCTAATTATCCAATATAATAATTTCTTTCCATCTTCTCTCTCCCATTTGTTTGCCCTTTTCTCTCCTTATCTCTCATCTTCCCACTCAAGTCTCTTTTTCTCTCTCCATCTCTCATCTTCCCTCTCAAGTCTCTTTTTCTCTCCATCTCTCATCTTCCCTCTCAAGTCTCTTTTTCTCTCTCCATCTCCAATACAGTCCCTTGTATCAATGTATTTAATTATGCAACTTCAACCCTTCTTTTCTGCAGTCTATGGTCTGCTCTCCAGTTCGTGATGTGCATCCCTGTGGCGGAGACGAACTACACAGTCGAGCAGATGTTCGGAGAGGGGCTCAACTGGGCAGGCTGCTGTATGCTCGTTCTGCTTGGTCAGCAGAGACGATTTGAAGCGCTAGATTTCTGCTACCACATCGTCAGGGTACAGAAAGTTGACGGCATGGACGACGTCGTGAAAGGAATCAAGCTGGTGAGAATGTGCGACAGGATCAGACGCTTCCAAGTGCTTAACTCTCAGATTTTCGCCATACTCAATAAATACATGAAGACGAGTGATCCTGACATGTTGCCAGTAGAACATGTCAGGTGTTTCCAGCCTCCAATGCACCAGAGTCTAGCGGGTCAGACCTACCAGAGTCCTGACCAGGTTAGGTAAACTGCTGATCAATTTGACTACCTTTACTGTAAATAGAACGTAGTAATTTGTTAATATATAACTATAGCATAAATGCAGTTGCTTTTTAACTGTATTTGTTACTTAGTGTAAATTCCTTTCATTTACTCTCGTCAATATATTTGAATTAAGCTTTACGTACCTTCTTAGATTATTATGTAATTATTAGTTATTTAAGTACATATATTATAAGCATGTTAATTCTAACCATTGATATCTTTAAGCTTCCATTTTTTCAAGTCTTGTGCAATCCCTGTCTTCGATATACTGTCTATTTATCCAAAACATTAGAAAAATTATTAAAGTTTTATTGATATAGGATATACACCTTTTGAAATAGTTTTGAGCTCGTGAACTAGTTATACAATCATATTTCATCGTCTCTAATACTTATCCCTTAGTTTTTGATTCATATTGATACAATTGAATCAATATATTTCTCCTTTAGGTAGTACCGTAGAACTCATCTATAATGAAATCCTGTATAGTGAATGTAGATTTCTGAGTAAGGAAGAGCCTATATTATTACCTACTTATTCTGCAATTAGTTTTCCAGAAAATCATGGTAGACTAAAGAAAATTTGTGAACTATACAGCCTACTTCCTTACTCAGGACTCTACATTCACATACAGTATTTCATTTTAAAAGAGTTTACTGTGTTATATTTAATATACCATTTTGTTAGTGTTCAATAAATTCCACTGAAATTATAAACCTATTGATTTTTATAAATAATAATGCAGGGTAAGTTACAAGTTATTGGACTGTTCCACCGAAAATGTGGAACTGTCCGGTAATTCATGACTTCATCTTCTGATATGTTCTTTAACAAAATGTTACAAATATTTTACTATAAATACTCAAGATTTAGAGGCAATTTCTTTATAGACACTTTTAATATTTAAATTGAATAATGGTGTCGAAACCTGTTAGTGATATCTACTTAGAGTTGGATTCTTTAATCTCTTATGAAATTCCACTGAAGTTCATTGTTGTGTTTTATACTGTTCAGCAGAGGTAATGTTCGTGAAATTCTGTAACTTTTTCTTGCTAAAATAATAGAATAGTTTCTATAATAGTGTCCGTGAAATATTAATAAACATATCCATGTCAATGCCATTTTCATTACCTACTACCCTTGGTTCTATTTGGTAAATGGAGAGAATTGAGCTGATTTCCCTTGTACTCCGAACTGTTGTAATTCGGATTATTTATACTGTTGACTTCGATCAGATGTTACCTCTTCATTTTCCTCTTCCATAGATAGTGGTTTCCCTTTTTGTCACATTCCTCTTAAGTGACTATTAACGAAGTAGCAACCATGAGCAGCAATGTTGCAGACTGGTGGTTGGTGTATTTGTACATGGAGCCGTTCTTCAGACAGACAATTTCGATAAGGAATTAACCATTGAATATCAGTAAATCAGACTCTTGGTCTATCTATATATATAATATCTCAACGTTTAACTTAGTATTTCGTGATACAGATCACAGAAATAAAGTTACAACTTACTTCAGTCAATTAAATTTATAATTATCCAAGCAGCGATGAATTATCCAAGCTCAGCTGTGATGATGTGGTAATAGCAAAATTTGTTTCAAGATGGTTGGCTCCATAATTGCAGTGATTGCTTCTTGCTTCACATATTTTTTATTCCTATATTTTTTTTATCTTTTTCATTAAAAATCCCCTGAAAGCAATTCTTTCTATTATTTCAATAAATGGCACTAATGTTTCTTATCACTTTAATTTAAACCCCATGGAATTTGATGGTTTATACATGTATATCCATATGCTTTTAAAGATTCTTATAATTAAAATACAAGAATGCTCGTTTTACCTCACAGTTGCTAAATTTCAGACCTAAAAAAGAATTAGTACTCAGTTCTTTGAATGTAATATGAGTACCTAGGTAAATATATATAGTCAATACCAATATTCGTATACAAGTTCAAAACAGTAGGCTCAAATTGTTTTAAAAATCCTTCCAATATAAAATACGAAATTCAAAATAAAGAGCGTACAGTTTCTTCAGCTCAACATCATATTAGTGTAATAGTGTTTTGCACTATTAATTGCTGCACATTCGAAAAACTTTTAAAAGAATATACTTAAAACTATTTAATTGCATGTGAACATAGGTAATCGATGTTGGTAATGCTGGGTCGTATAATTCTTATTATTTTAACTCTTATTTAATTAATGCTACTGTAGGTCCTCTCTCAATGACTTTAAATATTTAAAAGTCTAATTATTGCCGCCACTTTTACCTATTCATGTTTGAAATTTAAAGTACCGCTGACTCTAAGCCTGGCAACTGTGAATTACTGAATTTGTGAAGACTTAATAATAAACGTAATTATCTAACTAGTTCGGAGTTATTGGGCAGTTCCACGTAATTTAAATAGTACCTAATTATTATTATAGGTGAGTATATTTTTTCTATCTGTTTGAAATGAGAAACCGCCCGGTAACTCAGAACTCATAGCTACCTAGGCTAATTGATTTTAATATGAATTAGGTTAGGAAATGCAGGAGTTTTCAAAGTAAAATCTACTGGATCTAATTTTCTCCAGTCCAGTATCTTGTTGGGTATAGGCTTCTCAACGCCACCCAGGACTAACGGTATAGAGGCTCCACCCCCACCGTCAGCCCCCCACACCTATATTCCACCACCCTGTGATCTTCCTCTCTCTGCCCAAGCCTCCTCCAAGTAGGCCTTCATCCCATCTCCCTTCTCCCCAAAACACAAAACCTGCTCCACACTCTCCACTCCATATCTTACTCTCAAGTCCCTCAGACCTTCACACTCAACCAAAAAATGTTCCAACGTCTCCTCCCCCAACTCACACACGCCACAAACTGTCTCACCTCCCACAAACCTCCTCCTCCAATTCAACCTGAGACAGTCCGTCCTTGCTCTGAACAGCAACACCGATCCCCACCCATTATCATAGCAACTTTCCCCTCCTATCCTCTCCTTCATCTCATAATAATACCTCAAAGTATGCTTCCCTCTCACCTCCTCTCGCCATCTTCCATGTTCCCACTCATTTATCCTTTCCACAATCTGCTCCCTGGACATGTCTCTCACCTGCTGTCTGTCAAGTCCCACCTCCTCCATGTACCCATCAACTATTCTAAACCATCCACCATTTCCTCCCCTCACATCACCAGCATCAACTATCCTCCTCAGCAACCCATTCTCACCCTCCATCATATGCTTCAAAAACAAAATCTTCCCCTTCATGTCTCTAGGAGTCACTCCAGAGCAACCTACCTCTCCCTGTAGAGCCGCTGAGGCGGCATATCCAGGTGCTCCCAGAATTTTCCTCCAGACTCCATTTTCCACCCGCTGCATTCTCTCTCTCTCTCCCTTCCTCCACACCATCACATCTCCTCCACTCAAAACTCCCGGCAGAACCACACTCTTCCAAAACACCTTCCCTATTGTCATCCTCTCGCACGCTCTGGACACCACAGAAAAAGTAAGGTTGCTCATCTTCTCTGCCAGCTTCAACTTCCTCTCCCTATTCTCACTAAAACAGTCACGCTTGGACACCACTTCCATTCCCAAATATCTCATCCTGTCCACAACCTCCACTCCCCCCACCATTCCGCCATCTGGTTTCTCCCCATTAAATACCATGCATACCGTCTTCCTTTTATTAATTCTCATTCCAAATCCCTCCGCCACCCCAGCCAGCCTCCCCACCATCTCCCCAGCCTCACCCACACTACCCGCCATCAACAACCCATCATCCGCATAGAACAGAACTGGAATATACATTCCTCTCACTCTGCATCCCAACCCTCCCCTAACAATTCTCTCAATCAGCATCCCCACAACCATCAAGAAAAGTTGCGGGGACCCAGTGCAGCCTTGTCTGATGCCCCTTCCTATCTCCGTATCACCCATCTTTCTGCCTTCCCTCCAAATCTCAGTCCCATCACCCCTATACAAATTGACCACCACATCTATCACTCTAGGGTCACATTTGTAATATTTCAGCGCTGTGACCAAAGCCCCCCTATCCACCCTATCAAAAGCCTTCTCAAAATCTACAGCCACCACTACCAAACTTTCTTTTAACCTATACTTCTCCTCCACGCACCATCCCAACAAAAACAAATTCTCCTCCATTCTCCTGCCCTCCGTAAAACCCGCCTGCATGTAACCAACTCTCGCATCATTCATCACCTGTCCCACCAAACGCTCCTTCAACACCCCCATGAACACCTTATACCCCACATTTGTCAAAGCTATTGGTCTGTGCTCATTTACAGTTGGTCTTTGAGCTTTTGGTACCATGCAGGTTTTGGATTTCTTCCAGCTCCCACTCACCTGCCCCGACTCCAACATCCTATTGAAAGCTCCAGTCACCCTTCCCATGCATCCCTCACTATCTGCTATCGCTCTGTACATTTCTCCCTTTATCTTATCTGGGCCTCCCTGCTTATGGCTTTTCAACTTCCCTATCCTTTTTTTCACCTCTTCTTCACTCAATGTAACAACCTTCATCCATCTCTCAACTCCCTCCAACCTCCCCAACCTAGGTATCTGCAGCCTCCCCTCCTCTCTCAATGCTCTGTCTCTATCCTCATCCTGCCTAATACCCTCCTCCCATTCTCTAACATATTGTTCCCTAACATTTGCTGTCCACACATCTTCCACTACATTTTCCCCAGCTTGGTATAGCTCAGACCAGTAGCCCATCATCTCTTCCGCCTCATCCTCCGGCTCAATCTTTTCTCCATCTGCATTATACAGTCTCTTTTTCTTCTTATTATTATTTTCTCCCTTCAATTTTCCCTTCTAATTTTCTCTCGGTACAGGAATTAACATGTTAATATGGCGCCCGCCATGTTTCAGAGGCTGGCAAACTGTAAGCAATTTTAGAGCAAAAGTTTCACATTTTTGAGCCAAGTCAATTTTGCCAGTCTGCAGAATATGGTGAGATATCTGGGATATTCTCTATGAAATTTTTTGAATAAATTCCTATCAACAGTATCTAAAAGCTGAGTAACCACATCACTTCCTAGTGAAGATTTTACATTTGAAAACATCATTATGCTTCATGTCTGATGCATATTGCATGTGCATCTCTTGAGACTATTTTATGAGTGATTTACTAGTTATATACCTACTTATATTCATGTTTTTCAACTTATTTCACATCTCAAAAGTCGCCAATATGGCAATATACTGGCGACTTTGTTCATACTTTGAAACATGGAATACATCTACCTAGGTACCTGATAAGTTTTTATTTACACCTCAGCCAGTCTGTATCTGATTCTGGTGCACAAAATTCCACTGACTTTTTGTAAAAGCTGAAAAAATCCACCATAAATTTCCAGTAATTGGACCCTAGTTTCAGAGAATGTTCATTGAGTCCCAGTCTGCAAAGCATGCCAGTCTGTATTTGGTGCACAAAATCCCACTGACTTTCGCAAAAAGCTGAAGAAATTCCACCATAAATTTCCATTAATTTAGCTGATCCACCAACATTTTCGGTTTTCCCAATTTATCCACTGAAAATTAATGGTAACATTATACTAACATAGGAATAAATAGCTGAAATTCCACTGACTCTGCTTGAATATTATTTTCAAAGAGGAAAAAATTCCACCGACATGTCGGTGGAATTTACCACAAAATACAGACTGGAAAGCATGCACAATCAGTCTCCAGATATTTAATTTTTGAGGCAATTTGTCTCTAAAGATTTTCAAATTTCTCTCTAAAATAACCAAAAATATCAAAATTCTCTCCACTAATTACATGTAAACATAGGAATTAATTAGGAAATTGTCATCGGATAATTCAGGAGACTAATTTCAAGGCCTCAATAGTCGTCAGATAAACTTCACAACTCCATGAATCTTTTGCAGACTGGATTGAGTTGCCAATAAACCACTCTGGAAAATACCTTAGGATAACAGATGAATTTTAGAGGCTAAATGCTGCGGATTATACAGTTCCCATTAATTTATTACTGTATTTTAAGGTTTGCAAAGCTCCAACAGAGTAATCAATCCATCAGAAATTTAGAAAAGACCACTTTTTCCAGAGTGGCCAATAAATCTTTTTTTTTCAAAAATAGCTTTCAGCTTTTAGATGCATATCATTCTTATGTTTACATTAATTTTTTACAAACACTTAGACTTCTAAATTAATCCCTATAGTGTAGCCTATAGGTATTTACACTAATTTCACTGTGAACAGAATAAGAAATCTCTAAGAACACTTCTGCAGACTTGCAATTTTGGCTCATTTTGAAATTTTCAAGCCAAAATTAACTCAGGAAATGTAGGAATGAAATTTTTACATAGAGGTTATTGTATGTCTCTTAAACTCTCCATTTGTCTCTCCAGCTCTCTCCAAACCATGTTACAGAGTATGTCAGTTAAAGCCAATTAATTGGCTTAGGTTTCAAAAGGTCAAAACTCAGATATGCCTAATTGGCTTTAAATTTTGAATTAATTCCTATGTTCCCATGTTAATTTTGGCTTAAAAATTGACTTACAATTTTCCATCCTCTGAAACATGGTCTCCCAAAATCATCAAATTTCTCTCCAAAATCATCAAATTATCATAAGTTCTCTCCAAAATAACATTGTAGCATAGGAGAAAATTACTTAAATTTAGATACTTCTCGCCATTTGCAATTGAAGGGCCCATAATAACTGTCACAAACTCGCAATTAAAATAGCCAGTTTGGACATGGTTTATTACCTGGGAACTTTTGCAAACCTTAAAATACAGTAATAAATTAATGGGAGCAGAGAACTGTATAATCCGCAGCATTTAGCCTCTAAAATTCATCTGTTATCCTAAGGTATCTTCCAGAGTGTGGAACCCAGTCTGCAGAAACTGGTAAAGTGTTTGTTGAGATCTCTTATTCTGTTTGTAGCAAAATTAATGTAAATGTAAGAAATAATTCAAAATTGTTTGGAGAGAATATCCCAAATATATCCCATATCCTGCAGACTGGTATGGAACTGGTAAAGTGTTCTCCAAAAAACTTATGTTCTCAGTAAAATAGTAAAAAAATACATGTAAATATTTAATATAAGAGGAAATTGAGGATTGTTCACACAAAAAATGTTGAAAATGTCCCATAATTTGCAGGCAGCAAACTGGCATCCTGGTTATCAAACAGCTTTAGGTGGTCTTGGTTCAAAGCCAGTCTGTGACTGCGAAGTGAAAGTATGTCTAATCTGCTCCCAAAATTTTCATTTTGAGAATTGAGGACAGTTTGTCTCCAAAGATTTCCAAAATGTCTCCAATAATTACATGTAAACCCAGGAAATTAGGAATTAATTAGAAAATTGTCTCAAAGATCTTGCAAAGAATAAAGATATTTTTTTTTCCTTAAAAAAGTCTCCCAAAGATCTTTGGCGACATGGGTGCGCTTTGCAAACTGGGTTCAAAGCCACCAAAACTGAAAAGAAGAAGATAGGAATCAATTCAAAATTTTAAACCAATTTATTGACACATTCCTGAACATAGAAATTAATAGGAAAATGGTCGCCAGATAGCTCAGGAGACCCAGATTTGAGATTAAAAAGCATGTCCAAACTTGCCATTTTAATGGCGAGTTTGTGACAGTTATTTTGAGCCATTCAATTTCAAATGGTGAGAAATATCTATTTTTCTCCTATGCTACAATGTTATTTTGGAGAGAAATTTGGTGATTTTTGGAGAGACAAATGGAGACTTACTATTTTACTTGACAGGAAACTAATTTCATGCATATTTTGCAGACTGGTCTGAAACATGGAATTAGAATATAGGGATTTAACAGTTTTTTCCTTGCTTTCCAAGTTTCCATTAAATTTTTTTCTTGGAACTTACTGATAGAACATAGATTAATTGAACAGTGGTTTTTACAAGTTTAAAAGTATAAGTTTATTATAAGTGATTAATATAGGAGAACCCTCTACGATGCTCTGTAGACAACTGACACTAGAGAGATTTACACATCCTTTTATATAATGATAAACAGGAAACAATTAGGTATACAACATGAGTCATAGCTAGAACCAGGAAATGTTATAAGACAATTCTGCTAAGTAGTTAAAATACATTAGCTAAATACAACATCAAAATATAAACATTAAACAATAACTAAGTGTGACTAATACAACACTTACAGACCTAAGCCAATTTTGAGCCAAAATTTAACAAAAATTCTGAGCTAAACTGATCTATGCTCATTTTCGAAGATTTCTAGCCAAAATTAACATGGGAACATTAAATATTAATTCTAAATTATAAGTCCATTCGTAACTACATATTATATATATCTGAGTTTTGTCCATTTGAAATCTAAGCCAATTAATTGTCTTTAACTGACATACTCTGTAACATGGCCACCAACATTTTCCCAATTTATCCACCGAAAATTATTGGTAACATAGGAATGATCCAAATAAATATACAACATGGGAGAAGCCTGAGAAAGGCTTCAATATGTTACATGTTTGGCCCTTATCCATAGTGTGAGGCCACTCTGCATAATGTGTCTCAAGTCTGCTGACTCTTGGAAATTTTAATTTGAGAGAGAGTTACTGTCTGTCAACAAGTCTGAAAAGTAGAGCAGGATTTTTGGATTAATCCTGTGCCCAAGTTCTATTTAATTCCTGTGTTCCCATGTTATTTGCTGCTCTCAAATCTAAATTTCTGTGAAAATCATGAGTCTGAGGAGACATTCTTCTGTCTAACTCTCCGCAGCAAATTCAGGATCTACTGAACCTAAACTAATGGTTACTTAAGAATTAATTAAAAATATCCTTCAGAGTTCTACAATTTCTAAAATTGGGGCTCATATTTGTTTCGAGAGGGTTTTGGAAAAATGTTCCATTTTCTGCAGATAGCAGACTTGTGGTGAAGCAGTTGAATTATGACACACTACATTCACTAATCAGGCTAACAGCCTAACTGTGGTGGCCTCATTAAGTTTCTAACCTAAATTTCAGAAAAAAATCAAGCTTCTTAAAACCGAAACTCTCCAAATAATTATATTCGTCAATTTCTGTTAAAAAGGTTTTAAACTTTTAGTCTTAACAAATTTAAATAGTATATTAATAAGAAATAATTGTATCTCTACCAGTCCACTTATCTCCAAAAGACACTAAAATTCTATCAGAAATGATCAAATTATCATAAATTCTCTAAAATATTATGAAATAAGTCTTTTCTGATACAGAAACTCAGTAAGTGTTCTCTAAGAATTGCTCAATTAACCCTTTAGCGGGCACTTTGTCTTACACTCATAATTCATGCATATAATTGATACAGTGTAATATTTGGCCCTTTTGAAGACATTTTTATTCATGGGTGTTTTTGTTTAAAATTCTTGGTTTACCCATAAATTCAGTTTTAAAATGTATCCCGTTTGGGCTACTCGCCTGTTACCCTGGTGAGAAGATGTATCCCATATGGGCTACATGATATGTTTACTGAGGGAAATTCTCCTAATCAAAATATTTTATTTGAGGTTCTAATCACGTCCATTTAAATCAAATATTGTTGTGATGGGAATAAAAATGAAAACACATTCAGAATTTGTATTTGGTAAACAAAAAAAATAGTACAAATAGCTGCTTCCGATTATCAAATCCTATATAAATATATTTCCTCTTTACATAAAACTATCCGATTCTAATACAAAAAAATATTCGAAATAAAGGTAACGATGAGTAGTATCAAGTGAACTACTTTCAAAAACAGTTATCAAATAATATATAACGGTGTATCACAAATGTATCACTCAATATATGGCTCTAAAGGTTTGTGTGCACCTTTATTCTGCTGGTGGTGTATGGAATTCTTTGAAGCAGTTTCTTGTATCAGAAAGACAGAGTGCTACCTGGCATACTGTACACATCATTTTACTTCTGTGAATATCATTTTTCTTAGAACAATGTTTACAAGTCTGTCTGTTCGTCACCAGAATAGGCATGTGCCATTCCTTCGAATTATAACGCTTGGACTCATTAGGCATTTGGACTTTTTGACCTTTCTTCGAAATTAGCATATCATGCTGCTCAAAAGAATGACGTGTCTCTCTGGCATAGGAAGACTTTTGGCATCTCAAATCCCTGGAAATTTCAAGCCTGAATGCTTTGAGTGGCATATTTTTCTGTTTCAAGGCCTGACAATCTCTCTTGTACAGAAGCCAAGCATTGCTGACACACAGATCCAGGACGTAGCCGAAGAGCTTCATATACCAACGTCTGGCTCGCATGGGGGACTTGTATAAATGGTTTAACATGTCAGATTTATCTATGCCACCCATCTTACCATTGTATTCTTTTATGACGGCAGGGCAGGGAACTTCGACTCTTTTTTTCTGCTGCTTATCATACCTCATTATAGTCTGCTTAGGTTCTAGTCCAGCATCAGATGAGAGGATTGTGACCACTTTATTGTCTTTCCACCTTAGAGCTAATATTCCATTGGAGGAGCTGAATTCACATTTTCCTCGTGGAATTGATTTCTTCTCCATGTTTTTAACAGTGGTTAGTGGGGGATTTCCAATCCTGTTTGGTCTATCTGTGCCAACATAACGACAACCGTACAGGTTCCTCAGTTGTTCAACCAAAGTAATGCTGGTAAACCAGTTGTCAGCATATATAGCTGACTGACTTGGAGTTTTCATTGTTTTTGCCAGGACCAATACAACTTTAGCAGTTATTTGAAAACTTGATTCTTCATCTGTCATTTGAGTAATGTGCTCTTGAAAAGTTTTCTCCCCTTGGTACATTAATATGTCATGAATAAATCCATCAATACTTGCACGACAAAATAACTTAAATCCCCATTTATCTGGCTTGTTTTGAATGTACTGTCTCAAGGAGCCAGCTCTAGTTCCTTTATATGCAACCATTACTTCATCAATGGATTGGGTGGGAGCCTCTTTAACTTTTTGAAATTGCCTGGTAATGGAAGTAAAAAGAGGTCGAATCTTGAAAAATCTATCTTGTGAAGCAGTACTATTGTCATTATTGTTGAAATGAAGGAAAGACCTCATCAATCTGAATCTTTTGGAAGACATAGTATTGGCGACCTGTGGGCATCGTGTGAGAAGAGACCAGTAGTCTTCAATGCTAGGCATACTGACTATTCCCATGAAGAGTATGATACCAATGAAATCCTTCATTTCTTCGATATCAGTAGTAAAAGATGTAGTGACATCTTTCTGTCTAGCATAAAGATTGGTTTGGTAAACAATCTCCTCAAGTAGCTCCATGGTGAACATTTTATGGAAATATTCGATTGGCTTCAGAAGAATTTCTGGAGGTTCTGGATAAAATTTAGGTAGAGGAGGATGAGTAATATCTTCATTTCTCCAAATGTTCTCACTCTGTTGTGCCATTGAACTTTTTGATCTCTTCGTAGGGGGTTCCTCTTCATCTTCTGCTTCAATTTGTACTTCAGGGAGATTCTCAGGTCTCACGACAACTACAGATCCTGTTCAAATATAAATATACAATTAACTACAGCTTCCATTCATGTCTCTTTTGTTTCATAATAAAAATGTATATATAATTGTATGAATAACACTAAGCGAGGTAATAAAATAAAGATAATGTACATGCTCACCAGAGGAAGTTGGTGCTATTTCATCGTAGTTGTGGTTCGTATCATTGTGGATATCCATAACAAAATCTGGATCCAGAACATCATCATCCATTTCATCTAATTCGTCTTCCTCCATTTCAAAGTCACTGTCATTTGCATTGTGGGGTGCAACCCACTTTTGCTTCACTTTTCGTGAATAGAACGAAGATGCTGGAAACTGTTAAAAGAGTTTCACGAATAAGATATATATTGTTAATTATTGATTTTGTGGTCAAATTTATACAATATAAAAAATAATTGTGTATATATCTGCAATAGTTTCATTTTTATTAGGCGTTATGTATCCCGCTTGAGCATTTTGCAATCATAGGTGAAACGGGCAATAAATCCCAAATGGGATTTGCGTTGATACTGATGGAACAGGCAATGTATCCCATTTGGGCATAGCATGGTTATAGATGAAGCTGGCATGAAGCCCATGCGGGATACATCAATCTTATTTACTGTTTTATCAAGATTTTATGAATAATCAAACAAAAATCAGATATAATCTTGGAAAGTACCAGTAACTACCTATATTTTGTGAAAATATGAAGTACTTACCACCATTGAGGAAGTCACACCAGTAGCTTTAGCGAGAGAAATTTTCACATAACCGTACTCTATGGAGTCTCGCTGAACACTGACTTAATTAACCGCACAAATTAGCTAGCACGTAATATCTAGAAGCGCTCTGATTGGTTTAATTTGAAGGCAGGGGTCTTATTCATTGGCAGAAACATCAATCGTACGATATATCTCACGCATACACGCTCCAGCCATTTATTAAAAAACACAAATTATGTATCCCGTACGGGATACTTGCCCGCTAAAGGGTTAAGAGTAAAAAATAATAGAAAATATCGAAAATGTATAAACTTATTCTTCAGAGTAGTTCTGATGAATTGATAATTCTGTTCTAGTCAGTCCATTGAAGCTCTGAATTCTTGGAAACTTAAATCCATAATAGTAAGTTTATGTAATTTGTACCCTTAGAATTATTCAATATGGCTCATCACTAATAAGCCAATTTTTTTTTCAGAAAGACTATCATGATACTAGAATCTTTTTTCCTTATTATATGATGTGTTAATTCAAAAATTCTTTCTTGTATAATAGTTAATAAAAAGTTTATAGTTTTGTCTGAATAGTACCTTCTAGATAACTACAGAAATTTCCAAAGAAAAACTAATCCCTCGATTGATTCAAAAATGAGTTCTTCAAGTTCAAGCCTTGATTCACCCCCTAGAAAACGAAAACTCCATAATCAGAGTGGTGATGGAAATCCTTCTTCAAACAAAAGAAGCAGGCTTGCATCTGACTCTGAAGAAGATATAAAAATGGAAAAAGATGTCCCATGCTCTCCAATATCAGATAAACCCTCGACAGGAAAATCTAAAACAAAAAAGAAGAGTATCACTTCTGACAGTTCTTCAGATGATGAGCCACTCATAAAAACAAAGCAGAAGATTAAGAAATTGACAAAGAAATCGAAGAAGGTCAAAGAACGTAAGAGGACTACTTCTTCGATGTCAGATGATCACTCTGATAACTCTGACCAATTGTCTAGTAGCAGTATTGACAAAACAAACAAGAAAAGGATGTCATCTGGTAAGCAAAGAAAGACATCAGATAGTGAAAATTCTATAAAGAGAAATGCAAGATCAAGTTTGAACAAAACTCCTATTGAATCTTCAGATTATGAAGACCAACAATCTAAAAGGAATGATGAAAATATATCTCCTACCAGGAAATCTAAGAAGTCAAAAGCAGATTATTCAAGCTCATCAGATGAAGTTGAAATTAAGTCTGAAGCAAATAATGACATGTCTTCAGATAGCGATAAAGGCTTGAAGAAGTCGAAAGCAGGTAATTCAAGCTCATCAGATGAAGCTGATCAGTCGGAAGCAAATAAGGAAATGTCTTCAGATAGCGATAAAGGCTTGAAGAAGTCGAAATCAGGTAATTCAAGTTCATCAGATAAAGACATAGGCTCGAAAAAGTCAAAAGCAGATAATACAAATTCTTCAGATAGTGACGAAGGCTCAAAGAAGTTAAAAAATAATTCAAGCTCATCAGATGAAGCTGATAACAAGTCTGAAGCAAATAAGGAAATGTCTTCAGATAGCGATAAAGGCTTTAAGAAGTCGAAAGCAGGTAACTCAAGTTCATCCGATAGCGATGAAGGATCGAAGAAGTCAAAGGCAAGTAATTCAAGCTCTTCCGATAGTGACAGAGGCTCGAAGAATTTGAAAGCAGGTAATTCAAGCTCTTCAGATGAAGCTGATAACAGGTCTGAAGCACATAAGAAAATTTCTTCAGATAGCGATAAAGGTTCTGTGAAGTCGAAAATTGTTTCAAGGAGTGGTGGTTCAGATGCTGAGAAAGCATCTTCATCTGATGATGAGAAACCACTTAAAAATACGAGAGATAAAATTATGAAGAAGAAAAATAAGAAACTTGTGGAAGATAATTCAAAAGGTTCAAATGAAGACAGTGATGATGAATATCAAAAGAAAGACTCTGAAAACAAAAACAAACAGAAAAGGGAAAAAACTAAACATTTGCCTGTCAATTCTTCTTCTTCTGATGATGATGCTGAGACAAACAAGGATAAATCGAATGGAAATAAATCACATAAAATGTCTTCATCCTCTGATGAAGACAAACCACTTATTAGATTACAACAAAAAAGTAAAGTAATTCTAAATAGTACTAAGAAAACTACAAAAGATATGAAAAAGAAAATTAAATCAACTTCTCCAGCTGAAGACCAGGGTTCATTCTCAGAAAATGAGCAGATAAATAAAGAGGTACGTATGATTGGGTTGCTAATTCTCATGCTGGAAAATAATTTAAATAGATGTTAATTATATGGATAACAATCAGTTTGAATAATTTGAATTAGGGTTGATACTTAAATCGGGCTCTAGTTTATTATATTGGATTGCTAATAGAAATGTGTTGCTAGATGCAAATAATATTCACTTTCAAACTCAATCATCAGTATTTATTTTTGTTTCAGAATATTAAGCAGAAAGATCCTTTGGCACACTATAAAAAGTTGATGAAGGCAATGGAGCTTAGAATTAACAACTATGCTGTGTTCTTCAATGGCTGTAAAAGTGTAGCAGCTAAGAAAGCAAGGATATTGAGCTACATGAGAGAACATGGATTGAAAGGTTGGACTTTTAACCATTAATATTATCTATCACTCTGATAATTTTTCTGCTAACTGAAAATATGATCATATTGTTGAGAAAAGCTTCTATTAAGTGATTTATATAAATTTTGAAACACTATGCATTGTATTACTTCTGTTTTCATAACTGATTAATAATTGAATATCCCTCAGATAAACCGACAATGACTTCATGCAAGAAACAGGCTACGAAAAACAGAATCAAGAATGAGGTTGCAGAATTGGATACTCATAACATCATTAGTGATACAGGTAACTAGATAATCTGATATTTCACATTCATTCACTGATACAATTCTCATTGATAAAGGTTTAATTTTTGAAACCTTTCTAGAAATCTATTTCATTAGAACTAAATATTCTGTCTATTATAGGAAGAGGCCGCCGTCGCAATGTGTACAGTTTATACTCTTCAGCTGCTTCACCGGTGAAGCCGAAAGAAAAGAAAGAAACCAAAAGTCGTATTGCTTTCTTGGATGCTGACAGCAGTAGTGACGAAGATGAACTACAGAAGTATGTGAAAAAGTTCAACAAGAAAGATGATGTCAAAGAAGCAATAAATGATAAAAGTGTAGACAAATCCAATGCTTCCATGCGAAATAAGAATGGTGACGAGGAAGATGTTGATTCCAGTGATAGTGACGTATCTGGCACTAAATCTACTGCAAATGATCATGAAAGTGATTCTGATGAGATTGGAAGCAAATCAAGAAAGAGTGAGAGTGACAGCGAAGGAGAGAGCTACAAGAAAGTGGAGAGTGAGAGTGAAGAAGGTAAAAGCAGTGGGAGCAGTGATGAAGAGTCTTTATTGAAAATCACTGAAGCGGCCAAACGAAAAGATGGTAAGAAGAAGAGAATGAAGAAAAGAGAGTCACTTTCAGACTCTGATGGAGGCAAAGTCTTGACTATTAAACTTAACAGAATTCAGACTGTGTGATTCAAACGTCTGATTTTATTAAGCTTGTATCTATAAAGTTATGTTGATCTGTTGAGTTTACTTAGATTTTACAATGGAAATACCTAGCTAAATATTAATCTCAAAATTTTAATGCTTGGTATAAGTTTGACTTCGTTCTATGTTAAGCAGTGTTAATATAGAATTTTATTGCGATTTTCAGTTGATTCAATATTTTCAAAATATATATTATAATTTATTAACATTTTTCCCGAATAGGCATTCTATTTTTTACATGAAATGTCAATATGATATCAATAACAGGGATTAAATTTTCATTTCTGTTTCATAGGAGTTTTCCAGGTGTATTGTTGTTAATCAACCTGTTGAAGGCTGCTCTTGAATATATATACAAGTGTTCAAACAATATTTACAATCAATAGTTCAGTCCCTTGATATAAATTTTTATTAGAATAAACATTGAAAATAATATTTTGATTCAATTATATGTGATCTTAAAAGCTTCAGGAGCTGTATCCGGTTGATGTTAAAGGTCCTCTCCATTCTAAATTAAAATTTCTTTTAAAATACTTTTAATTTGTAGAACTAAGGTTATAAAACACTTAACAGAAAAGAAATTCATCAAATATTTGCTTCGTAATTAGTTATATAAGAAATATTCACACTCAACCTTCACTGCCCAACATTTCTAAGATTAAATAGAAGAAAAGAAAACTAACTTTATAGTTTATATAGTGTTATTTTGAATATAATGTCTTAAGTATTCAGGTAAAATTTTATGCACCTATTATTTTTTCCATGGTAATGGTATTTCGGTAACTCTGTATTTAGCCATTTTTTATATGTTAGCTATCAGCTTTATTTTTTTTAATTTGTCGGGAATGCATCCTACTTTTTCTTTACTTGAAATTCAGAGTTAGAAGAATTGTTTTCGAGAATAACTTAAATTAGCTACATATTATAATAAAACTAGAACTAAATTTGAAATGGTTTGCAGTTTAATAATCAGTAACCTTAGTTCTTATGAATAGAGTAATAAAAAAATTAGAGTGGAGGGGACCTGTAAAACAAAGATATTATACTACAATAAGATACACGACTCCGGTAATTTCGGTTTCAAAAATGTACGGTGCTGCCACCTGTGTTTCAAAGTGGCTACTAGATGTTGGTCGCATCTCAATTGCATCTTCTAGTGTTAATTAAGACATCGTAAAGAAACTTTAACTTTTTAATATTTTTTCAACAAATTATGTTTTTTTTTTAATTGAATATTGAAATTTCACTGTTTAACCAGAGGATCAGCAAATAGCCTATTTGAAACACAGGTGGCAGCACGATGCATTTTTGAAACTGAAATTTCTGAGAGTTGTATCTTTGGAGTTGAAATTTGTTTAACTTGGATCTTAAGAATCCAGCTTGAGAGCCCACTATTAATTCACGTACGTCGAACTGTGACTAATTAATCACAAAAAATGAAGGACTAAATCGAGAGTAATTATATGTGTGGAACCTTGTGAGCGAGTGAGACTGTTCCGTTTAGAATAAACATTAACAAATGT
The DNA here is from genome assembly GCA_947561585.1 of Caprella mutica. Taxonomy (NCBI): domain Eukaryota; kingdom Metazoa; phylum Arthropoda; class Malacostraca; order Amphipoda; family Caprellidae; genus Caprella; species Caprella mutica. Next base: position 226,489 of record CANNZV010000380.1, on the reverse strand, counting down.
TCAGTCCGATATGCTAGATTAACAAAAAGATTGCTGGTACCTCCTAGACAAGTGATATATTTTACAGACTACAGTATGGATGAAATTCCAGGTAAGCTATGAGATAGTAATAATTTCATCATGTTCGTTGGATATATTTTTAAAACTGAAATATAATTAAGTTAGATGATAGAGGACAATTGGTCGAACCAAGGGAGATTAAAGAGATGATGTACTAAAATAGAAATTCCAAAAACCACCTTCAGCTTCAGGATTTACTTGTTTCTTGTATTCTTAATCATTTATGTGAAATGCTTTCATATAAATTCAAGTAACTGCAGGAATGTTTTGCCATAAATGCTTGCATCTCAGGAGAGTTTCTTCCTAAGTTGAAAGCTTATATTAAGATAGGCTTAAAGGTCTCCTCCATTCAAATATTTTTATTGGTTTAATCAATGAGAGTAAAGTTTCTTATCATTTTGCTGCAAACCACATGAAATTTGATAGCATATTTTTAATTTTATATGCTTTTAGATATTTTTATAATCAAACCTCTTCAATACCCGTTTTACTTCACACTTGTTCATTTTAATTCCTAAGAAAAAGAATGTACACCGTTTGTTTTGAATGTCCACTAGGTAGGTATAATCAATGCAATACTAAAAATACTTGTAAAGGTAGGCATAAAGTTGAAGAAAGTGATTATAGAAACGTTTTTGTACTTCAGAAAACAAATCAAAACATTTTACAACCTCTTGCTTCAGCATCAGATTAGTGTTTCGTACTATAGTTGTGCACAGAATATTAAATTTATATAAAAAATTATACTTAACTGAATTTGTTGATTAACCTTAGTTCTATAATATAATCAGTTTCTTTTTTCGAGAGCATGGAGAGGAGATTTAATTAAGAACAAAATTTACCTGTACAGAATAATCTTGCATTTTCTCTTGTGTTTCAGAAACTTTTACAACAAAACCCTTCTACAGCAGAAAGAAAGTTCGAGATAGAGAAATAACTATTGTCACCAATGTCAATGAAAGTGAAGAATCGGATGAAGAAGATTTTGATGACTATCCCTCTGAGTCTGACTTCACAATGGAAGGGAAAGCTATGCTGGAAGAAGACCTAGGTACAATTTTTTTAGTTTTCATTTAAGTTTAGCATTAATTTTATATATCGCATGTTTAGTGCATCAGGCCTCTTCATTATTTATTTGAATTTTTGGGTGGAAATCATGTAGGTTACATATTTGCTCCTATTAGATTTATTGTTTCAGATTCTGAAAGCGACTCTTCCGGCAATGAATCTGAAGAGGTTTTTGATAACTCAGAAGATGTAATTGAAGAACAGGACCCATTGGGAGATATTTCCTGTGACCTATGGGACGAAAAATGTGACCTCCAATCCAAAAGGTCTAATGTTCAGGACACTGAAACTCTGAAATATTTAGGACAAGACCTACCTCATATAATTCTTTCTCCTTTTAAATACTTCAAGCAATTTCTTTCTGATGATTTTTTAGATGTAATAGTTACAGAAACAAATTTGTACTCATCTCAAAAAGATATCAATAAACCATTAAATGTTACTCATAAGGAAATGGAACAGTGGATTGGATTAATTTGTTACTTCTCTATTAGTAAACTTCCAAATAGACGCAGAAGACTATCGCTATTGACTGATTTGACTAGTGAGATAATGAGCAGAGACAGATTTGAAGCCATAAAGAGAAATTTTCACTTAGTCAATAACAGTAACCATGCAAATGCTGACAATTTCTTGAAGATTAGGCCTATGATTGATCATTTGCGTAAAAAATTCCAAGCCATTCCAATGATTAAAAACCTCTGTGTGGATAAACAGCTTGTTGTTTTCAAAGGAAAGTCGCCAGGGAAGGAATATATAAGTGACAAGTCCAAAAATTGGGGGTACAAGTTCTTTGTGTTGGCAGATGAAAAAGGCATGACATACGATTTTATCCCATACGATGGAAGGATACAACCAGTGGATAATCCTGATGTTCCAGATCTCGAATCCACCTCTAACATTGTTTTGCACCTCGCTCAAATAATTCCATCGAATATGAAACACAATCTTTTCTTTGATAATTGGTTCACTTCACTGCCATTAGTGGATCATCTCGCAAGTCGTAGAATAAGGTGCTGTGGAACAATTAAACCATCAAGATTAGCAGAAATAATAGGTGAAATGAACTGTGAGTTAACAAAAAAAGACAGAGGTGCCTATGAAGCTATAAAAATAGTGAGCGATAATTCAGAAGCAGTGTACATGAAATGGTGCGACAACAAAGTAGTAAACACTATTTCCACTTTAAATAAAACTGAATTAGTGTCAACAGTATCACGTTTTGATTCGAAGAAAAAGACACGCATCGAAGTGGAATGTCCTGACTTGGTGAAACAATACAGTAAATCTATTAGAGGAGTTGATTTAGCTGATCAACTTATTTCAATGTACAGGATACCTATACGATCGAAGAAATACTACATTAGGTTAGTTTTTCACATGATTGATATGGTCTTTGTGAACGCATGGCTGATGTATAGACGCGACGCCACTAGTCTCAATTTACAGAAGAAAGATACACTAACATTAGCTACTTTCAAGCTGCTAGTGGCCTTAGACCTCATGAAAACAGGTGAGGTTTGCAATGGAGAGAAGAAAAGAGGACCTTCTTCATCCACTGCGTCAAGTAATACTCCCAAAAAAGGCTGTTCTCATTATTGTGATCCAAAACGAACGGATGGAATCGGACATTTGCCTCGTATTGATGCAAAAAGAAATCGTTGCAAGAGACCAAATTGCAGTGGCAGAACCAATGTTGTGTGTAAGAAATGTAACGTTAATCTTTGTCTGACTGCCAAGTCGAACTGTTTTGAAAATTATCATGAATAATGTGTCATTGTTAATTTTTAAATGAGTTATATAATGGAAGCCTATTATTCTATTAGTCATGAGGAATTTTAGATGCCCTTATTCTTATGCCAAAGAATTACATTTATTTCTATGTATTGCATGTGTTTAATATATGTATATGCTGCTCTATCAATTGTTTGTATAAATGTGTTCAATTTTAGTATTGAATAAATATATTGTTTAAATAACCCAAATGGATACGCAGATGTGACGAATTCATCTCGCACAATTATTTTTATATTTATGTGTTCCTCCAACACTTACGCCGACCACACTGTGACCTAAAAATTATTATTATCATTTTGGTTGTGACAATATGCTTTTAAAATCATAGATCTTAGGAATATCAATGACGAAACGCAATACAACGGTATCGAATACTATATACCATTGGTTTAGAACGATTCAATACTCTTCAATTCAATCCGTCTATAATATTTTCAGGATCTATGATTTAAAAAGCATATTGTCGCAACCCTAATTATCATAGTACATCTCATATTATCTATTTACCGCGGCACTTACTACACGTTAGAAATTATTCTTATTTTTTAATTTTGGATAGGGGCTAAATTCTAATTAATAATTATATCAATGATATCAACTGAACCTACCCTATCCAACAAAAGTAGATAATTATCTTTGAATTTTTCCATCATTCACAAAAATCTTGTACCTAATTGTGAATTATATTTTCATAATATTATTAAAATTGCTGTAAGCCATCCCAGGCAACAAGGGTTTATTACTGGGATATTAAGGGAATATCCCAGGAATAACTCCTTCTTCCCTGGGTTATTCCCTTACTATCCCAGGAATAATGCTTGTTGCCTGGAATTGGCATTTTTGTAAAACAAAATGTTTGTAATTCATTTATATTCTTGTGAGAATTGATAACGAACTAATGGAAAAATATTATACACTTTATAGTAATATACATTTAATTGTGACTTGCGCTACGCTCAGTTAATAAGCAGTCAAAAAGGAAATGGAAACAATAACTAATTATACTCGTGCCCAATATGATTTGAAGTTAATTTAATATAAACTAGATTATGTGCACGCGGCCTCTGCTTTGACCCGTTCTCTCCTAAAATTCAAGAAACTGCTAACTGGATAACCAATCGTCCCACCAAGTTTCATGCAATTTGGTACAATATTTTTCAGTTATAAATGACCTTGACCCTTGACAGGATCTCTCAAAATTCTACCAGATGATTCCTGGACGTTGCCCAATTGTCCCATCAAATTTCAGACAATTTGGTTGAATACTTTTTGAGTTATTGAGTTATAAATGGCCTTGACCATTGACCCGATCGCTTCCAAAATCTAGCACAATAGTTCCTGTATATTGACTAATCGTCCCACCAAGTTTCATGCAATATGGTGCAATACTTTTTCAGTTATAAATGACCTTGACTTTTGACCCGGTCGCTCACAAAATTCTACCAGCAGGTAGACCAATCAGGACATGGACCAATCATTTCACCAAATTTTAGGCAATTTGGCTGAACACTTTTTCATTTAAGCGAATAAGATGATAAATAAATAAATGCTGATGAAAATATTACTTTCCCGCATTCTGCAAAGGTAATTAAACTAGAACATGAAAAATTCATTCAAGCAAAATTAGCGATATACTAACAAAAACTAGGTTTAACGTACATTTTAGATTGCTCTGATACTATTAACTAGTTGCATTACCAATTATGATATCTTCTTCTGTTTTTTGAGGAATTATTGAGGGGATGAATATGGTGACCGGTATATTCCACCCTACTTTACAGGTTAGTTATTAATATTTGATATTTATTAATATTATATATTATACTAGGTAACTTGCATTTTCACTGTATCAAATTCAACCTTTTGCTGGCTAATCACAAGATTTAAATTTTCCAATACATATGTAACAGAACAGCATAAAGATAGTTTGTGTGAACCAAGGCTTATAGACTATTATAGTGTATATAAGCCTTGGTGTGAACCAGGATACAGTAACATATAGGATATAGTTTATGTTCCTGTACCCTGGTGTGAACGCTCTTTATCAGTTGAGCTATTTAGATTTTTAATCTCAAAGTGGTTTTCTTCCCTATCACCAACACAAAAGCGATATTAATTGTAAGATGAGGTCTTTTGAATTTGATATTTTAACTTCTTGTAAGAGTGGTGGTTTTTGACCGAAGACTTTTTTTTACGTTTCTTTTTTTTGACCAGGAGGTTTTCGATAGGAAGGTGAGGATTTTTGTACAGGGTTTTAGGACTGAGAGGTTAATGCCTTTTTAGATTGAGAGATTTTATCCACGGTGAATTTGGTCCTAGTATCCAAAACAGCAACTTATTAGCAGAGAGCGAAAACATTGAGGGTTGTCTCTGCCAGTCGACCCCTTCCACACATCATCCAACCATTGTTGTAAGAGCACATATGAAGTTTCATGTTAAAAAGGAATTAATATTAACTTGTTCAACACGTAAACTTTGAAATAAACTACCATATTAAGAATATTTCTAATTCTATTAGGATAAAATTTAATTGACTTGAGCTACCTCTAAATATTGTTCAAATGTCTAAGGATATTGTCTGAGTTATCTTTTCATCAATACGAATTACAAATTTAACAAATGGCAATCTAAAAATAAAATCTTCGAATTTTTATTGTCACCCAAATGAGCATTGTCACAGGGGTGTAATATACCTAAAACCGATGAATATGTATGTAGGTACTACTTACGTCTCAATTCATGTCTCCTTTCCTGAAAAAAGGAAGATTTGATATACTCGCGGCTCAGTATTATTGGAATATAAATTGTAAGATGATCTATTTAATTCTTCGTTAATAACTAGCTACATATTTGGTTAGTATGTTTGCAATCTATTCCGCTATTCGCCATGAGCAAGGTAATTACAAATTTGTCTTTTGAAGTAGGTAGGGGAGGGTGGTCATCAATGGGACACCGGGAACAATGGGACATGCTGAATAACTTTTTTATTTGAGGGTAATTTTTAACAAAATCTTAGTGGTAAATTAAGCATACTTCAGTGCATTCACTCGCATTGCATTCAGCAGTTGGGGTGCAGTCAGCCCTGTGTAAAAGCGAAAACGTGTTTTAGGGGTGATAAAACTAAATATTTCGTACTTTGTTTCAATTGTTATAAATCTGTAAATTTAACATATAATGCTTACGGCATTTTTACATGATATTAAGTAATATGTAAAATATGATCATTTGAAAGGATTGCCTTTATACTTTTGTAGTTGAGCCGCTATACCCATATGTTTTCAAAATGGCGTCATGGTGATCATTGGGACAGAAAATTTGGTTAACAATGGGACAGTGCCTTATTGTCAACCAAACTGTCTAGTTACTCCATATGAATCAATATATCTATTTTTTTGATACAATAACGTGAACTGTAGCTTCAGGGCTTCTTGTAGAAACAGAGCTTCCAGCTGAAGCGGGACTTTCGATCATGTTCAAGGGCTTTAGCAATCTGAGGTCATCACAAAGCACTGCATAGAGAACAAATTTCACTAATAAAAGAAAAAGACGCAGCATGATTGCAACGGATACACCAGAGAAAGAAGAGCTTTTTGCTGGTGCCACTAAGGATAAGGCCTTAGAAATCACTTCATAAAGCATCTGATGTAGATGGCCTGTGAACTATTGTTCTTGGTCTGGTATATAACTCTTAATCTAACTGATCCATTCGTCTGAAGAACTCAAATCTCCACCGAAAATGTTGCAAATGAAGATTTATGCACTTGTAGAATTTGAGGCGACTTCTAAAACGTATTCTGTTGGCCAAAAGCATGAAAAAGATGAATACGAAATATTGATGTTAGGCGAAGATTCAAGTGCAATGAGCTTAATTTTCCAAATGTTCCTGACATGGCTTCGGTGAAGTTAGAGGACATTAAACTGATATTATATGAACTAACTAAGTGTGGGACAACATAAAGAGATAATTCGAACTTGAAATTTTACCCAAACCTCAACAATATACAAGTTTGATAAACTGTACCATCGTTCACCAGGGCATGTCCCATTGTTCACCAGCGCTGTTAAACAATGGGACAATTTTTTTTGTTTTTTATTTAATTTTTTTCTAGTCAACAGAATATGTGATAACATTCGAGTTGGTTTCATTTTATAAAGGAATATCTATATTACACATGGATTTTTTATTTTTCATATTATGCCCATAGTAAATGAAATATCAATCTTTCTGTGTTTTTTGTCCCATTGATGACCACCCTCCCCTATAAAATTTGTCTATTCCTAAGATGTGATGATATACATACATCACACATTAGGAATTCATCATTTAAAAGCAATTAATTCACCATATATATGTCACGCGCGTTTGAGTGATCTGCCATATCGACCGATTTCGCTGCGCATTATATTAATCAATAGTTTGCGAAGCCATCGATCGTTAGCGCAACCATCGATCGATTGCTGCGCGTTCGATTGATATGATTTTTTTTAGTTTGTACATCAAATTGGCACATTTTATCACGGATATCAATCGATAGCGCAACCATCGATCGATTTCTGCGCGTTCGAATGATACGGATTTTCTTAGTTTATGCATTTAATTAATTGTTTGTTTTTTAATAGAAAAATACTTTTATTAATTTTTATTATATTTAATAGAGCAACCATCAGTCGATTGCCCTTTCATAGGGCAACCATCAGTCGATTGCCCTTTCATAGGGCAACCATCAGTCGATTCTTGCGCGTTTGAATGATATGGATTTTGTTAGTTTATGCATCTAATTTTTACATTTAATAAGACTACCATCAATCGATAGGTACCATCAATCAAAGTTCCACTGGGAAAATTTTACTTTGGAAAATTCAACTGAACAAAATCCAATATTATTGTGCTCCGTTCAAATGTTAGAAGTTCTAAATATATTTTGATATATTATTTAACCGGAGCAGCTGATACTGTTTCTGCATAGTTGACCGCTAATCAAATAATCAATGTTTAAGCACAGTGTCTTGTGCTTATTTTTTAACCAATAAGGCTATGTTAATTGGAACTATATTTGTGCGATGCATTCTGGTAAACTTCTGTTCTTACATTTTTTAATTTATGTGTCTCCGATATTAAACAGGGTTTAAGGTTTAATTTCTTGTATTCTAGTGCTTAACAATTTATTTCCAGTAATATTAAGGTCCCAATCTTAATTTACATAATCATCAGCAATCATAGTTTTTACTACTTAATAACAACAATTTTTTAATAACCTCTTCATCAATTTGATAGTGTACGTTTTTTTCACTGTTCCCCTTATCACGTTTTTACTGTTTTAAGATTCTCGTAAATTGTTGATTTAAAATTATTTCTTTGATTACCTTGATCTCAAGTAGAAGCAGCTTGACAAACACAAAGAATCTACACTAATATAATTTATATAAACAATTAGATGCATGAACTAACAAAATCCATATCATACAAATGCGCAACTATCGACTGATGGTTGCGCTATGAAATGTAACAATTAGATGCATAAACTAGCAAATTCCATATCATTCAAATGTGCAACAATCGACTGGGTTGCCTTATTAAATATAAAAAAGTATTTAAAAGTATTTTTCCATTAAAAACCAAACAGTTAATTAAATGCATAAGCTAAGAAAATCTTTATCATTCGAACGCGCAGAAATCGATCGATGGTTGCGCTATTGATTGATATCCGTGATAAAATGTGCCAATTTGATGTACAAACTAAAAAAAATCATATCATTCAAATGCGCAGCAATCGATCAATGGTTGCGATGTCGATCGATGGCTGCGCAAACTATTCATAAATAGATTGCGCAGCGAAATCGGTCGATATGGCAGATCACTCAAACGTGCGTGACATATATACGTCCATTACATTGTGTATCTAAGCGCACTCTACCATTTCATTCGTTCGCGTGTTGAAAAGTTTAAATTTTAGTTATTCCGTTGAGTAGAGATTGTGAAGAAATTCTATAACTTCGATGGCGATAATCAAACTGTTCTGAATCTTTTTACCTTTTATAATTATGGTTGATTCTTGAGTCATCCAAAACTGTTAAGGACACTAGCAATACCAATTGCTAACAGCAATGTAAAGAATCCATTTAGGTTACATTATCTTTTAGACTGAATGTGGCAGCTACTCAGCCCGTCGCCCGAAACTCAAGAGGGAGAGCGGTCAGCAATAACTCAGCATGATAGTTGGAGTAATAATTAACTAGATTGTACCTATTTGGGTTTAATGGACAAATGACTATCTCTTACTCTTATTCCAAGTAAAATAGTATGGCTCATAAACTCTCCATTTGTCTATCCAAAAGAAACCAAATTTCTCTTCAAAGCCCAGTCTGCAGAAACTGGTAAAGTGTTCGTAGAGATCTCTTATTTTGTTCGTAGCAAAATTAATGTAAATATAGGGATTAATTCAAAAGTGTTTGTAGCAAAATTAATGTAAATATAGGAATTAATTCAAAATTGTTCGGAGAGAATATCCCAAATATCTCACATATTCTGCAGACTGGTTCAAAGCCCCAGTCTGCAGAATGTGTCTCTTCTCCCGCAGAGATTTTAAATTTTAATTTGAGAGACAGATACTATCTGACTCTCAATAGCAGATTCAGAATCTCCCGCATCTAAATTAATGGTAACATACTACCTACATTATACATAGGAATTAATTCAAAATCTTCCGCAGCTAAATTAATGGTAACATAGGAATTAATTCAAGATCTCCCGCAGAGATCTCAAATTTCTAAAATTCTATCAAAAAACTCCCGGAGAGAGTCTTGGAAAAATGTTCCGTATTCTGCAGACTGGTCAAAGCGGAGCCTAGAAGATAAGAAAATGTGGTCTGACTCTTTTCTGATGAATTAATTACTCTGTTGGAGTTTAGCAAACCTTAAAATACAGTAATAAATTAATAAGAATTATTTAATCTGTAGCATTCCAAGTAAAATAGTATGTCTCATAAACTCACCATTTATCTCTCCAGCTCTCTCCAAAATTCAACAAATTCTCTCCAAAATGATCAAATTATCATTAATTCTCTCCAAAATAACATTGTAGCATAGGAAAAAAATAGATAAAACTTGCCATTTGCAATTGAAGGGCTCAAAATAACTGTCACAAACTCGCCATTAAAATGGCGAGTTTGGACATGCTTTATTACTTGGGTAGCATTTAGCCTCTAAAATTCATCTGTTAGCGCCCTAATATATTTTGAACTATTATGAGTATTTTGACTATTTTCCAGAGTGGTCTGTCACAAACTTGTCAATAAATTATAATATGACAAGTTTGTACATGCCAGATTGTATTTGGTGGTAAATTCCATTATTCCCAGACTGCAGGAACTGGTAAAGTGTTCACTGTACTCCAAGAAATTTTCTATTTTGGCTTCTGTTCTCAGTAAAATTACTAACTAAACGTAAAATACATGTAAACATAAGAGGAAATTAAGGATTGTTCGCACAGAAAATGTTAAATGTCCCATGTTTTGCAGACTGGCATGACTAATAATTAATAGAGTCTCCATTTGTCTTTCTAGATCTTTTCCAAAATCACCAAATTTCTCTACAAAATGATCAAATTATCATAAATTCTCTCCAAAATAACATTGTAGCATAGGAGAAAAATAGATATTTCTCACCATTTGCAATTGAAGGGCTCAAAATAACTGTCACAAACTCGGCACTCGCCAGTAAAATGGTGAGTTTGGACATTCTTCATTCCCTTTAATTTAATCAACATCTGAGTGACATCTCATTTCGGTTGGTGTTATCCCATTCACATATGCCTAGAAATATAAAATATGAGTTTTGTATTCTGGCTCCCAATTCCCAAACTGTCATATTTAGTTTATTAATAATTCATGAATATATTTCTTTCTTTTACTAGCAAACTCCACAGGAAAACTATCTTTTGAACTGATATATTTTTGTATACCTAGTGTATTATCTGTATGTTCTGTTGAAATTGAAATCTGCATGCGTGGAACAAAATTTGACTGTGTTGACCATACTTTTCTTCCAGTGGCAGTATGGTATACCATGTTGTAGAGGCTGACAAACTGTATGCTAATTTTGAGCTGAAATTTCACAAAAACTCTATTCCAAGAACTGAACCAATTATATCAAAATTTATATCATTTTTTAGGATATCAAGCCAAAATTAACATGGGTTAATGAGAACTAGGAACATAGAACTTAATTCAAAATTTTAAGCCAATTAGATATCTCACGTCTGAGTTCTGACCATTTGAAATGCAAGTCATTTAATTGTGTCTAACTGACATGCTCTGAAGACTTAAACATGGTGTACACTGTACAGTAGATTTAATTTCTAAATTTCATGTTAAATTTTAAATATGAGATTTCCAATTTAATTCAGAAATAGTTATAGAAAAAATCAAAAATATCTCCTTTCTCCCAGTATTTTAATATTGTGAAAAGTTCCCAGTCTGCAGAATATGGGATATATTTGGGATATTCTATACAAACAATTTTGAATTAAATCTTATGTTTACATTAGTAAAGTACAAAGACTTCTGAATTAATCCCTATATTTATATTAATTTTACTGTGAACAGAATAAGTGATCTCTAGGAACACTACCAGTTTTTGTAGACTGTGAAAATCAAGCTCACCAGGTATCTTAATAATATATACAAATTTTTTTTACCCAAGATTGTTATACAAAATATAATCAAACATTCTTTACAGAGCTAGTTTTATCATTCATTCATATGGCTCAATGTTTCCTTAATTTTTAATGAAATTGATTTGGTTTGTTTTAACATGATAATTAATAATTTAAAAATGAATACAAGTAATTCTCACATAAATTCTTCTGAACAACAAACTATTTCATCTGACGCTGATGGAAGAATATCTTCAAAGAAAAGAAAACTTGGTGAAGAATCTGAGTCTAATCAAAGTAATGAGGAGGATCTGGAAGAGGAGGATTTTTCATCCAAAAGGAGCAGACTTGTGTCTGAATCTGAAGAAAACTTGAGACAGAGAGAACAACAACACCTGGATTCTTCATTGGTATCTGATTATTCAGCCATCTCCAATGTTGAAACCTCTTCTGAACTACTTGAAGCTGAAAGAAATATTCATGAAAGAGCTGTAGATGTGAAAAAATCAACCAACAAAGAAATAATTAAGTGTGAACAAATGTATTCAGATTCTTCTTCTGATAGTGATGAATCGATTATTGGAAAGCTGGAAGCAGGATCTAAAGAGACTATTCCAGAAGCTTATAGAGAAAGTGTGAAATTTCATGATGAATTATCTTCTTCACATTCTTCATCATCATCAGATGAAGATGAACCTCATTTAAAAGTTGCATTAGTGAGGAAAACCCAACAGAAAATTCAAAATATGAAACTGAAAAACAGAAAGAAAATAACCAAAGACAGGGCGGGTAAAAAGAAATCCTTGCTTTCTTCTAAAAGACGGAAGCGCAATTCAAAGTGTTTCTCAGATTCTGAAGATGAACTAGACCTAGAGGTAAGTAGCTACTGCATATAATTAGCATGTATATCTTTCTAATCTCTGAGAATAACTTCAATATTTATCCTAGGTAATTAGTTAATATCTGAATTTTTTATTCAATTTTTAACCTTCTGTTTTCAGGGTCGAGTGCAGAGAGACCCAGTGGCTCACTATAAGAAGTTGATGAGAGCAATGGAGCTTCGCATCAACAACTATGTGGTATTCTTCAAAGATTGCCCAGATGTAGAAGCAAAGAAAAACAAAATTATTGATTTCATGAATGAACACGGACTTGAAGATTACTTGAAAGAGCACGGGTTGGAAGGTTTGGCAAAATATGTAAACTTTACTTTTCGGTAGCTAGTTTTGTAATTGTAGATAGATAATTGGTATGTTACTTTCATTTACAGAAAGGTTTCTGACATAATATTGAAATAAATAACCTGAAAACACAAGAAATATTTAAATATGGATGTATGAAGCAATTGTTTCTTTTGTTTTCATGTGATATAATTTGAAAAAGTTATTACAATCAATAAAAATTCTAAATTTGAAATGATTTCTACACAGGAAAACCACCAACAATATCCATTTGCAAAAAGGTAGCTATTAAAAACAGGATCAAAAATGAAGTAGCGGAGTTGGACACAGGAAACATAATCAGTGAATCAGGTACATTGCTATATTGAGGGTTAGTTAAATTTTTCAACCTTTTTTAATCAGATTCTCAAATAAACTCTTTTGCATGAGGTAGCTATGTAAATAATATAATATGTATTATAACTTACCATTCATTGCATCCCCAACTCTATGGAATTATATTCAATCTATTATTTATTTTCTCTTATATGATTATATTGGATTCAAAGATTCAAAACAATTTCCAACTATTTAACAGCATATAGATTTAATTCATCTCTGACTGTTAACAAATTCTTTATTCTGAGACTCTTTCTATTCTCAATTATCATCACAGGAAGAGGTCGCCGTCGCAATGTGTACAGTTTATACTCCTCAACTGCTTCACCCGTGAAGCAAAAAGAAAAGAAAGAAAACAAAAGTCGTATTGCATTCTTAGATGTTGACAGCAGCAGTGAAGAAGATGAACTACAGAAGTATGTGAAAAAGTTCAACAATAAAGGTGAAGAGATTGATGTCAAAGATGGGGAAGAAGAAGCTATAAATGATAAAAGTGAAGACAAATCCAATGGTTCCATTGGCAATAAGAATGGTGACAAGGAAGATATTGAGGATGTTGATACTAGTGATAGTGACTTTGCTGAGACTAAATCTCTTGCAAATGATTTTGAAAGCGATTCTGATGAGATTGGAAGCCAGTTCAGAAAGTGTGACAGTATAAGCGAAGGAGAGAGCTACAAGAAACGCTCTAATAAAGTGGAGAGTGAGAGTGAAGAAGAAGAAGATAATCTCAGGATAAGAGATAATATGGATGAAGAGTTGAAAGAGGAAGGTGTTGTTGCTGTGTGCAATGAATCTCCTGCTGATGATTGTGAAAACGAAGAAGTTAATTTACAAGAGCAGTGTAACAGTCAAGAGAATGCATCGATATTCTCAGATACAATCGACACTGCTTCGAATAGTATGAAATATTCTGAAGATGCATTTGCGAACGGCACTAGTATAGAGGGAACTAATTCTAAGTCAATAGATGGTAGTTGAAGTAAAGTATTCCCTAGTTTACTTGTGTACAAAAACTATTCAAATCTATATTTAAATTAATTTAATCAATATTTTAAATGGATCTGCTTTGTGGACTCATTATTTTATATTAATATAATTACAAAATTCTTACGGCTGATGTTTAATTCAAAAATAATTTAAATCCATCTTAAAAAAATAAATTTATGGTATATTGTGACCAACTTCAAAGAGTGTAGAATAAATTCGAAATGAAATTTGAAAAGAGCAAATTTATGTATAATCCATTTTAATATTTTTTAGTCAAATATATAAGATTTATTCAACTATATTTTGTCAACTGTAAGAATGGGACTTGTTTGATCATTTTTATTATATGAAACTTTTTTGAATTATGATTTTTTATGAAAAGTAGCTAATTTATGAAAATTCAAATTTTTATGGAAATTCAGATTTTTACAATTTTTTTTTAAATTATGATTTCTTTTAAATTGTGATTTTTCTAGTATTAGAATATTCATAAAATGATTATTGAAATTTTCTATTGAATTTGTTAACTATCTAATTGAGCCATTTATAGTTGCAAATAGATCACCATTGATTTATCCTTTTAAATTGAATTATGCTCTTGGATTATCATGAAAAAATAATTACACTCACACACACAGATGATATTTTTCATTATAATTTAGTCATTAATTATCTAGATAATGAAAAAAGGTAGTTATTCATATCTTCTGCTATGATCACCTCTGAGTAACATTTCAACTTTCATATATTTGATGGTTAGTAGCTATTTGTTATTCTGTAGCTATTTACTCCTAGTTAACTCAACTTCTTCTCTAATCTTCGTACTACTAACACTTTGTAGCTTCAAATTTTTTCACTTTATTTATCATTAGGATAGGTTAAATTCTTAGTTATTATACGGTTCAACATTTCCGATCATATAAGATTATGATAATTTAATTTTAATTATATACTTTTTCTTGCCTGATTGAAAATGAGGAACTGTCCGTAACTCGGAACTTACCCTTGTGTATCATTATATAGCCATGATATTTTTAATGTAAATACATAAATATATATAAAATGTGTATGATTGTGTTTCGGCAAACCCTCTAGGTGCCATTTTAATGTTACTACCTAATATAATTTCATACCATCATTTTCTGTTCATTACATTAAATTACCTAAATCTTCTCTATCCCCTAAAATCACAAACTAAACCATTTTTAAGTTAGGGTAAAGTGCCATTACCAGATGCGAATTAAATACCTGATATAAATTTCAATAATTATTATTTTAAAAAATGCATCCAAATTATGACAATTAAAATATCAAACGCTTAATGTTTTCATTCAACAAAACTAGAGTAGTACTATGACACTCATAGTACTCGGAAAATGGGTGTTAACACAACCAATCGGATATTTGGTAATTTCTGATAGCCCTATCAAGACCTATTTTTACACCCACTTTCCGAGTACTGTGACCCTAAGTAAGTGTAGTACCTACGATGTTCTTCTAATCACTTTTTATTTCTTCAAACAGTGACCAGTTTACAAAATGGTAAATTATAACTAAGATTGTAACAATATACTTTCAAAATCATGGGTCTTAAGAATATCAAATTAAATAAAATTGTATTGAATACTATAAACCGCTGGTGTAGTATTTAACTCCCTCCGTCTATAATAATTTTGGGCTCTATGATTTTAAAGGCCAAAGTTATTGTCAAAATATTGCTCTGTATTATTATAGAAAATTGTAGACAGAATATACGATGTGGATGAACGATGCTCCACTCCGTGCGTGTGCCACACCTGTCTTCCACAAACTATGATACACTAAAAGGTAGAGAAAGTTTCCATATCAAAAAACTAAGATCAATTTCAATTCTTAACTTTAAAGGAACTGTTACCAAAGATACAATAACATGCACCACTCTCGGAAATATTGGTTTAAAAAATGCTGCGTGCTGCCACCTGTATTTCAAAGTGGGTACTACTATCCGTTGCTCCGCTGCCGCCATATTTGGTATCAATTGAAAATTCGTAAGGAAACTTAAACTTGTTTGTTATTAACAGTACCTTTTCAGATAACTGCGCCTTTGTTTTATTATATAAAATATTTGAAACTAATTTTTCAACCAAAGCAACAGCTGTTACCCACTGTGAAACACAGGTGGCAGCCTGAAACCAGAATTTTCGAAATGATGTATCTCACTGTACTATAATAATATCTTTGCTGTAACTGTGCAATATTTCATAGATTTGAAAATAAATATTTCTTATGCACTTAATCAATTAGCTTAAAGGTCCTCTCCAGGCTCCGGGGGAAAAAATGAGTTTATAACATAATATTATAGAACTAAGGTCTATGATCATTATTCTGCAAACTACATAAAATTCGGTTCAGTATATATTTTATAATTTGTTTTTAAAGTTTTTTAATAATCTGTGAGCAACAATTGAGCGAATCACTAATCTGATGCTCAAGAAGAAGATTGTACACTCTTTGTTTTGATTACAAATTTTAATTTTATAATCAAACAATGCGTTTTCGGCATTTATTTTAGATATTAATTGTTTCCTTAAGTATATAAACGTTTCTATTATAAGTTCATTCAATATTATACCTTTACACGAAAATTTAATAGATTTATTAAACCTAAAACCTAGATGACAATCAAAACAAATGGTGTACATTCTTTTTCTTCAGGCTGAAAATTTCTTAAATTAGTAAGTTGGAAGTAAAATAGGTTTTGTAGAGTTTTGATTATTAAAATCTTTAAAAGCATATAAAATTAAAAATATGCTACCAAATTCGATGCAGTTTGCAGAAAAATGATAAGAAACTTTAGCCTCGTTGAATAAGGCAATAAAAATATTTGCTTGGAGGGGACCTTTAAGAGTTATTTTGGAGTTAATGACAATTATTTTCTGCAAAAAGTATTATTATAACTCGAAACTTTTTGTTTCCAGTTTAATAACAGATTCAGTGTTCACTATTTACCTAAAAAATAGATTGTGTCAATACTAAGTACAATGTAAAGCTTGTAAAACGACAGTATATTAACATGAAAAAGAGGTCGCGTGCTATACGGAACTAGTGGTCGCTGTGAGGTCAGAATATTAATTAATTAGTTTAGTTCTGGTTTTAAACAGAGCAAGTTTGCGGTAGCAGCATTTTAAAGACACGCTAGTGAATGTATAACAATCTTCCATTTTTAGTAGGTATATCAAAATTTTAATGAAAATCTTATAGTAATTAAATATATCACTCTTATAAATGTACGAAACAAGTAAACTTAAACAAACATATTTGTATAACTAAATAGATATCAATTACGTGAAAGTATTGGATTTATTATGGAATAGTTGAACATTTTTAATCGAAGAAAATATATTTTAAAAGGGGAACAAGTTCAAATTACTACTGAAAATATGAAAGACAATAAATACACTAATTGTTGATTGTAAATTGTAATATTCTGAAATATAATCAATGGTGTAAGACTAAATACTTAATAGACGAAAAAAAAAATGTTAAACATATAATTGGAAGAGGATGGTGCAGGAGCTGCATGGCCCTTAACACGGGCAGTTCAGTCATTTTTTGTTTTCATATTCATAATATTGATGTTGAACGATCTCTTAATAAGAATAAAGCATTCTTGTAGAGTTATACGTTTGAAAATAATCATAATAAGTGATATACATATATGATATTTTATAAACTCGATTTAGGACCAATTTGGCGATAGTTTGATTTGACTTAAGATCGTCCGCTGTACGAGCTTTACCTGTAGTTGTATTCGTTCGAGAATAACATTCGCTCTGATAATAAAATAAAGATCAAAACTTTATAGTGTATGTGTCTCCAGTGAAGATTTTTCAATTTAGGTATAGTTAAAGACTAATGAGGCAGTACAGTCATTTTTTGTTTTAACAATTTTATTGTCAAACGATTGCTTAGTAAGAATAAAGTTTATCGTGTGACATTGCAATGTTCAATAAAATCGAATAATGGAAATTTATCATTTTATATATAATTACATTCTTACCAAATGCAAACGGTAGATGGCTCCACAATAAGTGGCGTCCTCTTATAAACAAACCAACTGAGTAAAGTTTCTATCCAGATTCTAGCTCAAGTGATGACTTTATTTTTAAAACTATGCCTTCTTGTGTACGAATTCACATAATCTTTTCGCCCTTTGACGCAAACAAAGGTTGCTTACTGCATACTTAAATTAATATGAAAACAACAAACATACTCACGTACATACTAATGAGTGCAAATGCTTCCGCTAGGTGTCGCTTATATAGACATTTTAAAAATAAACGAGCATTCTAATATTACATAATTATATATTCTGAATCGATTTAGAACCAATTTGGCGATTGTTTGATTTTGACTTTACAATCCCTTTAAACTAACTAAGAAATATTAGCTGAAAACGTTTAATACCTAAATATAAAAACGTTTAATCCATTCCGCATTTCAGTAATTATTACCAAATTTTATAATTCCAGAAACCTCAAAAAGATTCTGTCAATGGAATACAGAATCGTTTGAAGCTGAATTTATCTAAGCAGATATGTAAGCATATAAATCAAATTCATTCTTCAGTCCAGTGAACCTGTTCGGCCATGGGAAACGCAATAAGTAGTCATTTTGATTCCTTCTTCGGTGAAAATCGATCAGCAGGAAAGAGACCTCTATCTGACTCTACAGAGACACAAACTCCTTCAGCCAAAAGGTAATAGTATTCTAATTATAGAATTAGAATACATAATAGTAGGTATGAAAATAATAATCCATAGTTATTTTCCATAATTAATTCCTATGTTAACATTAATTTAGCTGCGGGCCAAATAAAATAGTATGTCTCATAAACTCTCCATATGTCTCTCCAGCTCTCTCCAAAAATCACCAAATTTCTCTCCAAAATGATCAAATTATCATAAATTCTCTCCAAAATAACATTGCAGCATAGGAGAAAATTAGATATTTCTCGCCATTTGCAATTGAAGGGCTCAAAATAACTGTCACAAACTCGCCATTAAAATGGCGAGTTTGGACATGCTTCATTACCTGGGCTGCGGGAGATTTTGAATTAATTCCTATGTTACCATTAATTTAGTTGCGGGAGATTCTGAATCTGCTACTGAGAGTCAGAGAGTAACTGTCTCTCAAATTAAAATATCTGCGGGAGAAGAGACACATTCTGCAGACTGGTCAGCCAGTATGTAATATGTATTTCGTGGTAAATTCCACCGACATGTCGGCGGAATTATTTCCCCTTTGAAAATAATATTCTGGCAAAGTCGGTAGATTTTTAGCTATTTATTCCTATGTTACCATTAATTTTTGATGGATGAATCAAGAAAATGTTGGTGGATCAGTCAAATTACTGGATATTTATGGTGGATTTTTTCAGCTTTTTCTAAAAGTCAGTGGAATTTTGTGCACCAAATACAGACTGGCTGGTCAGCAGCAGATTCAGAATCTCCCGCACGGCGCACACCGCAGTTAAATTATTGGTAAGTTGGTAACATACCAGTCTGCAGAATGCGTCTCTTCTCCCGTAGAGACTTTAAATTGAGAGAGAGCTGCTCTCTGACTCTCAGCAGCAGATTTAGAATCTCCCGCAGCTAAATTAATGGTAGCATAGGAATTAATTCAAAATCTCCCGCAGCTAAATTAATGGTAACATAGGAATTAATTCAAGATCTCCCGCAGAGATCTCCAATTTCTAAAATTCAATCAAAAACTCCCGCAGAGAGTCTTGGAAAAATGTTCCATATTCTGCAGACTGGGTAACATAGTAATTAATTCAAAATCTCCCGCAGCTAAATTAATGGTAACATAGGAATTAATTCAAAATCTCCCGCAGAGATCTCCAATTTCTAAAATTTCATTCAAAAACTCCCGCAGAGACCTAGTTTCAGAGAATGTTCTTTTAGTCGCCAATATATCTTTTTTTTTCAAAAATAAGTCAACTAAAATTAGTAATGAAGTCGCCAGTCGTCATAATTTAATTCCAATTTTGAAAGTCAACAGTCGTCAATATACCTATTATCCTATATAATTATATTATTATAACTACCTAAATTAATTGAGAGCGTATCAGCCAATCAGAGAGAGGCATACAACTGATACCAGCCAATCACAGAGAGCCTGAGAGAGGCATATTTTCTTTCTTAGTTATTCATTTTTTTTTCCGATAATTAGTCAGGGAGCATCAAATTAAAATGACAAGCAGTGACCACATCATTCATATCAAAAGAACACCGAAAACAGAAAACTAATATACAATTTGAAATATACATCTTGATCGTGGAACACGCCATATCAAAACAAAATGGCTGCTTTGTTTACATTTCAAAGATGCGCTGTTCTGCCATTTATGATTATGAGTCACCAATTTTAATTTTAAATCTAATTTAAGTGTTCATCAGTCGTCTATATATGTGAAAGATACTTATTTTCACAAATTTTAAGTTGACAATTAATCGACGACTTGGTACATACTCTTGAACTAGGCGCAGAGAGTCTTGGAAAAATGTTCCATATTCTGCAGACTGGGATCAACCAAATTACTGGAAATTTATGGTAGATTTTTTCAGCTTTTTGAAAAAGTCAGTGGGATTTTCTGATTTTGTGCACCAAATACAGACTGGGTCCAAGTAAAATATTATGGCTCATAAACTCTCCATTTGTCTCTCCAAAAATCACATACTTTCTCTCCAAAATGATCTAATTGCCTTAAATTCTTTCCAAATTAACATTATAGCATAGGAAATAAATAGATATTTCTCACCATTTGCATTTCAGGGGTTCAAAATAACTGTCACAAACTCGCCATTAAAATGGTGAGTTTGGACATGCTTTATTACCTGGGACTGGGTAAACTCCTAGTTCAGTTTCAGTCTGCAGAATATCATTATATCATAATATGGGGGATATTTGGGATATTTTCTCCGAACAATTTTGAATTAATTCCTAAATTTCCTATATTTACATTAATTTTGCTACGAACACTTCTGAATTTATAAATTAATTCCTATATTTACATTAGCTAACAGAATAAGAGATCTTTATGAAAACTTTATCAGTTTCTGCAGACTGGGTTTAGTTGCCCCCTAGTCTGAATTTCTGAAAGGTAGAGCAGGACCAGTCTGTATTTGGCCAGACTGCAGGAACTGGTAAACGTCACAAACTGTTCTCCAAGAAAATGAAATCCTCTATTTTCAAGTATTTTGGCTGTTCTCAGTAAAATACACGTAAATATAGGAGGAGATTGAGGATTGTTCGCACAGAAGAAAATGTTAAAAATATCCCACATTCTGCAGACTGGGTATTTGGTGCACAAAATTCCACTGACTTCTCAAAAAAGCTGAAAAAATCCACCATAAATTTTCAGTTATTTGGCTGATACACCAACATTTTACCCATTTTTCCACCGAAAATTATTGGTAACATAGGAATAAATAGCTATTAATCCACTAACTTTGATAGAACTATTGGAATATTATTTTCAACGGAGAAAAATTCCACCGACAAGTAGTTGGAATTTACCATTAAATACTAACTGGGAGCAGGATTTGTGGATTATTCCTGGGCCCAAGTCCTATTTAATTCATATGTTCCCATGTTATATTTTTACCCAATTTCTGTAAAAAAAATCCTGGGACTAAGGAGACCTTCTTTTCAGACTGGTTAATGGGTTGACCCTTGGATAGGGTCAACTAAACTAAGAAGCGGGTACATAAATCTTATGTTATAGCATTCAACAATAAAAAAATAAGTTCAAATTATTTTATGATATTATGATAGTTGTGAAATAACTATTATGATATTATGATTTTTACAATTGAAATTTAAATGAAAATATAATATTATTTGAATGTAATATGTATCTATAATACCGATCAACTATTCAAGAGAATGTCTTATGATTGAAAAAAATATGAACTTTTAAAATATTTTCCATTCTTCAACTATTCAAGAAAATGTTTTCAATTTGTAAACCGTAACATTTGAACATTCTACAAGTAGAAAATGTCAACTAAACTAGGAAGCGGGTACTTGGACGGCTTCCTAGTTTAGTTGACCCTATCCAAGGGTCAACTAAACTAGGAGTTTACCAAATAATTTAAATTGATTATTTTGTTGGAGCTCTGCAAACTCTAAAATACAGTAATAAATCTGATCTGCAGAAAAGAGAAAATTGTCTATAGATATCTCTCTCCACTCTGGAAAAAGTGGTCTTTTCTGATGGATTAATTACTCTGTTGGACTCTCTCTTTCTGTTCACAGTAAAATTCAAAATTAATATAAATATAGAGGTTAATTCATAACTTCATAAGTGTTCGCAGTTTGTAACTAAATTAATGTAAATATTAAAATATAAGAATTAATTCTAATTTGTTCATAGAGAATATCCCAAATATCTCCCATATTCTGCTCTGCAGACTGGTGATAACTAATAAGTTAAAGGTAACTTTAAAATCTCAAATCAACATTCAGTTGCATAGAAAATTTATATTTAATCTGTGATTCTGTTAGCCTTCTTATCCAGAGGTATTTTAAAGAGTGATAATGAAATGCATAATGTACACTCTGGAAAATACCTTAGGTTAACAGATGAATTTTAGAAGCTAAATGCTGCAGATTATACAGTTCCCATTGATTTATATTTTATAATTAATTTATCAGAAAAACAGAAATGACCACTTTTTCAGAGTGGTCTAATGTTTATTGTTTAATAATCTAATTTAAATACTTAAGATGAACTTAAGTTTACAGTATGAATTAGACTATTACCATATGTCATATGTAAATTAAATAGTGGATTAAAAATTCAATTAGTCATTTTCATTATGATATTATTTCATGTTATTATTATAGAGTATGTCAGTTAAAGGCTTGAATCCAATTAATTGGCTTACGTAACATTTCTAATGCTCAAATTTCAAATGTACGTAATTGGCTAGAAATTTTGAATCAATTGAGCCAAAAATTGGTTTGGCGCAGAATATTTGTGAAATATTGGGTAAGAATAGGCTAACAGTTTGGCTGAGTTTGCCTGCCTCTGAAACAGGAAATTTATATATTAAGTTCTAATTTTCTAAACTATTAATATTCGACATTAGTTATCCTAATTATAGTTAGAAATTGGTAAAGCTATTGAAATCTAAAATTTTTAATTTATTATAAAGAATTTCTTTAAATCTTTTTAATTTCTTTTTTCAGATTCAAGAAGAGCAATGCACCAGAATATATTTATGAGAAACTCTTCAAATCTGGAGAAGATTCTGATATCAAAATAATATCATTGAACAAGGAATGGTTACTCCATAGAATTTATTTAAAACAGGTGAAAAGCTTGAAACTATCCAAAATAACCATTTATCAAATTGGATTGGCAGATAACTAAATCTGTTGTTGGTTATATAAACAACAAATTCCACATGTCATGTGTTGTGTGGACAGTTCCATACAAAGTAAATAAAAATTATTTTTAACCAATGTTATGTAGCCTATACACAATATACAGGTATGGGCCACAAAAAGGTTTCAGCTCTTTCAAATACTTGTAAATCGTTAACCAATGGACTCTTTTTCACCGCCTCTTATTAACAGGTAAAAACATTTTTGATCTGATGGTCATAGTTTAAGAACAGGTAAGCAAAGAGTGAGGGTGACTATTTTTGTCATTGCGCGAAGGTTATTCTTAGAGCTAACTCTGCGATTTTACTTATTAAAAGGCAGTGAGTAAAAAAGAAAAAAATTATAATGGTAAACATTTTAATACAGGGTGCTTACACTTCTTCCTTGGAAACTATATGGAAGTAGAACAACTTCAGCTACATTTTGACTTCGTTCAAGTTTTCACTATGAATATTCGTTCTTCGCTTGTTCATTGAATGGTTAAGGCCAGTTTCACACTTGCATTTTGAACAGCGCAGAAAAAAGGCTCTTCTTAAAATGTGTTTACACTTGCACTTTTTATCGCTGAAGCAAAAATTTAATGTGATTTTTCCATCATAGATGAAAAAACACAAGTGTAAACACTAAACACATTTTAAGAAGAGTTTTTTTCCCGTGCTGTTAAAAATAGAAGTGTGAAACGGGCCTTAACCATGCAATGAACAAGCGAACAACGAATATTCATAGTGAAAATTTAATGAGATCAAAATGTAGCTGAAGTTGTTCAATTTCCAAATAGTTTTCAAGGAAGGAGTGTAAGCACCCTGTATTAAAATGTCTACAATTATAATTTTTTTCTTTACTCACTGTGTTTTAATAAGTAAAATCGCAGAGTTAGCTCTAAGAATAACCTTCGCGCAATGACAAAAATAATCACCCTCACTCTTTGCTTACCTGTTCTTAAACCATGACCATCAGTTTAAAATTGTTTTTACCAGGTAATAGTACAATAAGAGGCGGTGAAAATGGACCAAGATATAGCTTTTTTGTTCATTGGTTAACGATTTACAAGTATTTGAAAAAGCGGAAACATTTTTGTGGCTCATAATGTATACTTTTTACTTGTGGAACTGTCCAAAAACTATTTAACTTACCCTATCTAAGTATACTGGGTGACATACAAAAAAGTGTTCTCAATTTTGAATTAATATAAATATTGTTTTTTTATAAATAAATAATGAATCTTAATGCAATGATGGTGGTATAATGGATACAAGTAAAAATATATTGTTTTCTTTTGCTTGAAATCCAATATCTATTTATTATTAAACACAATATTTATATTAGTTCAAAGTGGGGTACACTTTTTTGTGGGTCATCCTGTATAATAGAGAAAAACATTCCAATAATTAGTTTTTAGTTTTATATTTTTTTAAGTGCTAATAATTTGTCTTCATTTGATTATATTATATTCACAGCTATTGAATGATGAATTTTAAGCTAATCTAAAAATTGACATATAGCTATCTTATAATTGAATTATTCTTGTTTGCTTATGAATTCATACCTAGCAGTTAGCTAGTTACTATTACGTAACTGCTGCTAGAATAACTTCTGATTGAAAGCTATTATGAATATACACTTAATTGTTATAAATAAATACTTTAGTCATATTTTAACAACTAAATTATATATCAATTTAACTAGCTATGCTTCATTTACTATCAGGTATCATTTTCTTCTTTCATCCAGTTGGTTGTGTCCTTTTTGTCACATTCCTTGGAAAATGATTCCATTCACAGAGTAGCTTTTCTATAAAAAATATGTTACTATTTCAGAGTCCCTATTTTGAGGCATTGTTTAATGGGAATTGGAAAGATTCTGCCAATGATGTTCTACATATCGACATAGTAGATGAAAATGTTACGGAAGAGAGTAAGTTTCGTAATTATCTATGGAAAAATGAAAGTCATTTTGGCTTGCTACATCTAATTCCAAAGGTTTATTGAAAGATTCTGATTATTAACCTTGTTTTGCAGCAATGTCCATCATATTTGGTTCTCTCTACTCTGATAACTTCACCATAAACAGCAATAATGTGCTTGGTGTTCTCATCTGTGCTCGATATTTACAACTCGAGCACCTTATCGGTTATTGCTTGAATATCATCGAAGAGACTGTGAATGCTTCTCTCTTGCTCAAGTATTACTTAGTTGGTGTCAAGTAAGTAAAAGGGGGAAAAAATTGTTAGAGCTTATAATAAATTGTAGATATTCTCTACTTTAAAAATGTTATGTAGCTAAATATATATCATATAAAATATTTTAACATTGATTTTACAAATAATTCTTTGCTTTTAGATAACTCGAAATAAAATCTGTTTATTTTATAACAGCTTTGATTAATTTGTGCTCCAATTCTATTCAAAGACTATGATTTAATAGTATTGAACTAAACTATGAATAATCAATTGGATGACAGCCCAATATATAATAAGGCTTATTGCTTACCGGGCCTTCTTTCAAATGTTTAATAATTTTGTCCTTGATAGATGGAGTAGAAGAGAGTAACCTGACTCATCTAGCTACTTCATTGTTTCATTTTGAGAAAATGTATAATTAAAAATATAAAAAATTCTCAGATTTGGAGTTGACAAAATAGAGCAACTGTGTGTGAGGTGGCTAGAATTGAATCTGCTGTCTACTAATGTCAAGTCTGACGTCCAATGCCTGAGATCTCTTCCACACACTCTCCTACAGAAAGCTATTACGTCAAACAAGCTTTTTGTGATACAGTCCGAAATATCTGTGTACAATATTCTGAAGCTTTGGCTGTTTTTACAGCTCTCTCCTAATTTCGAAGGAGATGATGTCACTATGGTCTCTCAGGCCTTCAAATTCTTCAAAGGTAGAGTGGTGAGTAACATAAATGTAAATATATATTCAAAGAGATAAATAAGCTTTTAAGGGCCGTACACACGTAGGGTTTATTAAGTCTTTCCACCAGACCTTTTGCTTAAGCTCCTACTTTTTCCACAAGAATATAAGAAAAAACGATATAATAATTACTTATTTCTGTTAGTATCCATGATACCTGCAGGTATCATGGATACCAACTAAAATAAGTCCATGATACCTGTAGGTATCATGGATACCTACAGGTAAGTAATAATTATATCATTTTTTCTTATATTTTCGTGAAAGAAATAGGAGGAGCTTAGCAAAATTCTGGTGGAAAGACTTAAAAAAACCCTACGTGTGTACAGCCCTTAAGTATGTGAAAAAGTTCCAGAATAAGACATAACCATTCATGCACTGAGGTGACATTTATGTTCCTTTTCAAATGATATATTTGGGGAGGTTTTTTTTAATTTCCTTTAAATGACTGGATAAATGCATTTGTACTGTTTTATTTATTAGAGCACATATGTATGCTTACCTTAGTTAAGCTCAATTGTGAATATATTTTTTATTGTTTGATATGGTTCCTTCACCTATATATTACAAGAATATCAGATATCTCTTTTATTTACGTTTCAATTCATCATTAAGGGTTAAATGCATTTGTGAATGATTTTTTCTGAAAAATAACTATACTATAGCTACCAGATAGTGAAGATTTCATAGTTTCATACATCGAATACAGTCTTTAAATGGGATGGAATTTAAACTATTATTGGTTTTTATTGTATCATTATATTTTGCAGAACAAAAGTCCTTTCTTGGAGACAGCTGAGGGAGAGCAATACAGAGCTCTGTTCTGGACTCTGAATTTTAGTGCCATTGTCTGCCACTGCATTGATATAGACTCCATTGATGTAAGTGACTAGTATTATACCTTGGAAAATAATGTAATACAGTGCTATTTCATTTCTTTTGATCTTTTTTGAAACTGATTTTTGATCTTTTCATAAACTGTTCTTTTATTTTTGTATTCCTATTTTTTTTTCTTACCAATGATACCGTGGTATCATGGATATCAAGTAAAATAAAAGTTAGCTAATTAGTAATTAACTATTATATATATATGTTCTTTTGTGTTCGAGAATGTGGTGTTGGTCGATAGCTATCTCCAAACTTACCATAAGTTTTTTCCAGGCTGATAACATAGTTCCCCATTCATGGTTACTACCTATCATATGCAAACAATGGTATGTGATGTTAAGAATAAGACAGCGCATTGACATCGGGTGAGTACTGAGTAGCATAGGATAGACCCATATATAAATGACAAATAGGGTGGGTCTGTATGATGTGTATACTGTATAGGTCTGATGTGTATACTGTATACGTTAAATAATGTCGGGTACAGGACACCTCCTTGTGGGTCGTCTGATTTTGAGTGTCTAGTGGAGAAAATTGTGTTATTGTATTGTGTGTATTGGTTGCTAACTTTTATGTAATTAGCAATGAACCTGATGATTGTATGGGGATGGGAGTGGTGTGTAGTTTGTGTGTATCGAATTATTTCGACATGTAGAGATCCTCAACGACCGATCTGTGTGGGGTGTTTTTTTTGGTTAAAGACTGTAGTGATTATGTAGCTAGTTTAGTATGTGTGCAGCGTTCGCCTTGAAATCATGATGGAGTGGTGTGTGGAGAGAGGGAGAGAATTATTTAACTCTAGTAGTGTTTTAATTGAAATTAATTCGCTACTTTATTTTCCCTCCAATATTACTTTAGGTATTTTCTGTCCATATTATATCACCCTAGATAATTATAGTTCAATTTACCATGTTTAAAGGGCAAAAAATCTTCCCAATGAAGTTTTTGAGAAGCATTGCTCGCGCTTTGGACGAATAATTGAAAGCAACGCACTGCTAACTTGGAGGTACGATCTTTACCTCTATCACTCCCAATGGGTGGTGTTCTACCCATAACTTTCTTCTCTAAAAATCAATATATCTTCAAATTCATAAGAAAATAATAAAACCTGTTTATATTTTGACGAAGAAGAGTTATTTGAAAATATAAACTTCTTTAAAATATAAACAGTTTTTAGTATAATCATATGAATTTGAAGATATATTGATTTTTAAAGAGAAAAAATATGGGTGGGATACCATCATCGGGAGTGAAAGACTTAACTGCATCATCATATGATATAAATAACTGCATCATAATATTATATTTTATTCTAAAATGTGCTTGTAATAGCTACTGCCTTTATTCCAATTCCAGATGGTCTGGCTTCAATTTTGACTTTGATACTGTGTTATCGTTCAGACATGAGAAGATTTACTTGAAAAGAAATGTCCCTTCTACAGAATTGAATTACAACTTGCCGAAAGCCAAAAGGAGGTCTTTGATGGTCCAGTAAGGCATTTCTAATTGATATTTACCTAGTAGCTACATTCTTATTTGATAATTGTCAGTGATTTTGTTCAAAATAAAATTCATTATTCATTTTATACATTAGAACTCCTCTATAGTGAATGAATTAGTCTGAGTAATGAAGAGAACCACCCCATATAGTGAACAAATTTTCTTTTGTCTGCCATGAATAGCATCAGTTTTAGAAAACTAATGGCCACATGGCAGACTCTATAAATTAGTGCTCTATACGGGGTAGTTTTCTTACTTAGGACTCTACATTCAGTGTAGGTAATAACTTTATCTCTTCCTCAGAATTTCTGTCTGTCACCTAAATGATGAAGGTCGTGAAGATTATTTTGCCAGCACAGAAATATTAAACCTGAGCTTGGAATGTACTCAAGAGGTGAGTAGCTAAGTGACATTGGGTATGTATGTACTCTCAAAGAAAAGAGTCACTGTGATGATGTACTATCAGAGAAAAGAGTCACTGTGATGATGTACTGTCAGAGAAAAGAGTCACTGTGATGATGTACTATCAGAGAAAAGAGTCACTGTTATGATGTACTGTCAGAGAAAAGAGTAATAACACAATCCCTTTTCTTCAACTGTACCACATTTTTCATTACAGGTACATTTGATGGATGTTGAGATGAAGCTCCCTTTGATGCTGTGCATAAAGACTCTCCTCTACACCCCCAAAGAATCTTTTCCATTTACGAAGGAGACTGTTCTCAATATTAACTCTCCGTGCCCTCCTTTAGATCTCGCTAAATTTTATGAGGTAGATGAACTTCCATCCTTGAATTTCAGTCCTGATGATTGCTCAGAGTTGATGTCATCACCAGAGGAGTCCTGATGTTTAAATTGTTTGCTCTATATAACTAAAGAACTTATTTTTATTAAAGGCATCAATAACAGAATTAATTTCTTTAATTATAGTTGTGAGTTGTACCTGATCTTACCTTTTTTTGACAAGTAGTGCTATAATTTGTATCTAGTCTGTGATTTTGGGCATTATATTGCCAAGTTATTTTCTTTTTTAAGTTTTTGTTCAATTTTTAGTTTGACTTTAATATTTAAGCCTATATAAAAGTAGGAATGAATATTTGAATAACTAATAATGTATTATCACCTAAGTGATATTTATAGTATAATTATGCAGGTATTCCAATTAATAATTAGTTCCCACCTAATTATGCTAGCTATTAAACAGTAATGAAATTAACCCTTATATAGTAGGAAATTTGTGACTACTGTCTTTAGTCATTACTCGTGTTTTCTAAATTAGGTTTGTAATCTAATAAAATACTAAGAATTTTGATTGGCTACTTTAACCCATCCTTTAGCAACTGATTTAAAATTTTTGTGGCGTCACTGCACAGCAGTTAAAATTACTGTGGTCAATATATTCAGCATTATATGGCAATTTTGATGATTTGTTAAGTTGCTGAAATGGTAAAAATTTAGTTCATTAATAGCAAAAAGAAAGTGGACTGATGATTTATCTAATCTATCGCTGAACTATAATCTTCCAACATATTATGATAACTTATAAATAAAAACAAGAAAGTATTTATTATTAAGTAGCCATTCAAATTGTGTAGGTTGGAGTTATATATATGAACACACCAAGTCTCATTTTATATTGAATAAAGTTAATTTTTACAATAAAGTACAAAGTTATCTAGTCCCAGTGATCAGTTTTGCGAAGAGCTAAAAGTCTTTCATCCAAGGTAACATCTCTGACTCTATTCTTTCTGTTCTTCTCTTCCATCTCTTCTATTTTTTGATTCAATTCAATCTGTTGAGGATCACTCAGTGATTCTTCATGACCGTAAGACTCTTTCTGTAAAATAAATACTACAATTACCAGCCAGAAGTGATAAATTTAAAAAACAAAATTGTGTAAACATTAAAAGAATGTTTTTATAAAACCTTACATAGATAGTCATTTTATATCAATTTAATTATATAGTGCCTAAAAAGTATTGTTTCAATTCGGATAAATTAGTAAACAAACGATATTAGATCTTAAATGCTGGCTACTATCATTTTAATCAATACAAAAAAGGTACTATTTTACAAATAGGAACAGTAGATTTTAAATTAAATCCTTATGAGCGCTATTTTTTAAACTAGATATTTCAGTCAAAATTAAAATGAACAATACTTTGAAGCAACAATAATGAAAGAATATTTGCATATATAGAATTAAAAAACAATGATTTTAATCACCTATAAGCGACTGGGCTAATTTATGCATTAAAGCTAACTACTCCATGAATAAAATAGCACAGCAACTATGTTATTATAAGGAACTCCATTAACATCAGTTAAAAAGAATAAGAGGTACCTATTATCCCAAAAGCTAATTATTAAATAGCTATTGATTTGAATAAAAACTATCATTTACATTCAATTTTACTTACCAAAGAGAGATAGGGATGTCTTAGTAACAACATATTCTTTTCTGTGCGCACCATGTCATCTCGAGCCACTCTCAGGTCATAGCGAGTAACTTTGGGCCACATTCGGTTGCGACTGAAAGAATATTCATAGTAAATAGGCTTTTAGAAGTTAAACAAATAAAATGTAAATTTAATTTGGCACATATTTTTTGGCATTCAGTAGCTATCAATGAGCCAATGACTCACCCATTATTAATGTTTCCAGGAGCCAGTTGTTTCAGAACTGATAAAGTGAGTCTCATTGTGAAATAGAATTAGCTAAACAATCTAAGATAACTGGAGATGAAAAATGTTAGAAATGATTATTTTTGGCACAGTCTGGAGAGATTACTTAATAATATTATACCAAATATAATATATGTGGCAGCTATAGTTTCCAGTCTATAAAATATAAAGAGGAGAACCTATACAGTACCTACTCTAGTTGCTAGTTCGTAGAAACTGGTGAAGTGTTTTCCAAGAAATTCACTATTTTGCCCTCTGTTCTCAGTAAAATAAATACAAGTAAATTTAGAAGGTAATTGAGGATTGTTCACACAGAAAAAGTTTAAAATATCCCCTATTGTGCAGACTAACCAAGTAGTTATGTTGGATTTGAATATGATATGGGCTGCTCAGTGCTGAAGTCTGACCTAAGATTGCATTCAAGGTCATGTCCTTACTTAAGAGGGTGGCAGATTATAAGCCAATATTGAGAAAATTATAAATAAAATCTGAGCGAAGCCAATTTTGGCTCTTTTTCAGAAAATTTAAAGTCAAAATTAACATGGGATGACTGATAATGGGAACATAGATAGGATTTAATTCAAAATCTTGATCCAATTAGACTCTAAGACTGGTAGCATCTGAATTTTGATATTTTGAAATGTAAACTAATTAATTGGTTTTAATTACACACTGTCACATGTGGATTGAGAATCATTAAAAATTTCAAAATAGTCTCCGAGACAAATCTCAACTTGATTTCCAAATTTGAGATCTCTTGAGCTTGAGGGATCTTGATCTTGAATTAATTATCCATGTTGGTAATAATATAGCTGAAAGGTGATTTTGAAAAATTTGTTAATTCTGTTAGTAATTAAGTTCAAATAATTAAATCAGTTACTGATAGCCTATCTCAATTTGAAATCACTGAGAGTCAGGAGCCACAATATGCAGAGTGGACACATTGTGTAGAATACTTTTAGAATATTCAAGTAATGAAGCATGTCCTCTCTCATGAAGAGCCCAAATGAAGATAAATATCTAGTTTTCCTCTAAGATATTGATTATTGAAATATTATGCTATTAATATTTTGGAAAGAATTAATGATAATTTGATTATTTTTGAGAGAAGTTTAGCTTCTTTTGGAGATAGCTGGAGAGACAAATGGAGGGACACTCTGACACTGGAAAAAAAGGTTAAAATTATTCAATATATATGATAAATATTAATGCACTAGCCGAAACTATCAAACCGCGGTACCAACTACCAGCCCAGTCTGCAAAGCTGCAATGCAAGCATATCTAATCCTGGATATTTTATTTTTGGGATAGTTTTGTTAATAAATGAGTTAAGATACAAAAAATCTCGAATAACAGATAACTCTCCAGCCAGTCTGCAGAACATGGGACATTTTTAACATTTTCTGTGCAAACAATCCTTAATTTCCTCCTATATTTACATGTATTTTACTGAGAACAGAAGCCAAATTAGAGGATTTCTTGGAGAACACATTACCAGTTCCTGCAGTATGGCTCTCCAGTAATTACATGTAAGCATAAAAATTATGAAATTAATTAGAAAATTGTAGTAGAATAATTCAGGAGGCCAATTACAAATTTTCAAGGACTCAATTGTCTCCGGATAAAATAACAAATATTCACCCAACTTCATTCTTTCTTTTGCAGACTTATTACAACTGAACTTACCAGCAAATAGCAATATTTGAAAAAATAAAAAATTCACTTAATGAGTCTGTAAAAATAAGCGGACCTCACTGGGTCCAAAATTTCCGACCGACCACCCGGCGTTACCGGGTGGTCGACACTCCACTCCATAAGAACTCTACCAAATTAAAATCTCTGAGAGTCAGGAGACAAATTATGCACAGTTGCAGTGTGTTTCCCGTGTGAAAAGTATGACAGGCCCCAGTGTTTGATGATTAATCCTGCGCAGTGCGTTATTGCATGATGGCGATGCCGTCATGCCGATGGCCCAGCCCAGGCCAGTCTGCGGAATGTGTCTCTTCTCCCGCAGAGATTTTAATTTGAGAGACAGTTACTCACTGACTCTCAGCAGCAGATTCAGAATCTCCCGCAGCTAAATTAATAGTAACATAGGAATTAATTCAAAATCTCCCGCAGCTAAATTAATGGTAACAAAGAAATTAATTCAAGATCTCCCACAGAGATCTCCAATTTTTTTTTAATTCAATCAAAAACTCCCGCAGAGTCTTGGAAAAATGTTCCATATTCTGCAGACTGGGGCCCAGCCCCCAAGTAATGAAGCATGTACAAACTCGCCATTTTAATTCCGAGTTTGTGACAGTTATCTTATTTTGAGCCCTTCAATTACAAATGGTCCAGTCTGTATTTGGTGCACAAAATTCCACTGACTTTTTGAAAAAGCTGAAAAAATTCACCATAAATTTGCACTAATTTGGCTGATCCACCATCATTTGACCCATTTTTCCACCAAAAATTAATAGTAACATAGGAATAAATAGCTAAAAATCCACCGACATTGCCAGAATATTATTTTCAATGGAAAAAAACTCCACCGACAAGTCGGTTGAATTTACCATGAAATACAGTCTGGATGCTACAATGGGAGGGAGAGAATTTATGGTAATTTCAACTAATTTGATCATTTTGGAGAGAAATTTGGTTACTTTTGGTTTTGGAGAAAACTGGAGAGACAGACCAGTCTGAAAAGAAGGCCTCCTCAGACCCAGGATTTTTTCCATAAATTATTTGGGCACAGCAAATAACATGGGAACATACCACTCTGGAAAACACCTTAGGCTAACAGATGAATTTTAGAGGTTAAATGTTGCGTATTATACAGTTCCCATTAATTTATTACTGTATTTTAAGGTTTGCAGTTTGCTAACTCCAACAGAACATAGGAATTAAATAGTGAACAGGGCAGTACTAGATATTACCGGACGCTTCTAAACGCTTTTGTGCCTTTTAAAGCGTCCAGGAGTGTTAACTATTAAATAGATAACCGTAACCTTTAAATATGTAAATTAACATTCATCATATGATAAAAATAATAATGTACACTGTACAGGGCGCTTTCGGACGCTTTTTAGGCACACCGCAAAATTCCACTGACCTTTTGAAAAAGCTCAAAACATCCACCATAAATTTCCAGTAATTTGGCTGATCCACCAACATTTTACCCATTTTTCCACCGAAAATTGATGGTAACATAGGAATAAATAGCTAAAAATCCACTGACTTTGATAGAATATTATTTTCAATGCAGAAAAATTCCACCGACAAGTCGGTGGAATTTACCATGAAATACAGTCTGGCAATGAAGAATAAAAAAATAAGTTCAAATTATTTTATGATATTATGATTTTCACAATTGAAATTTAAATGAAAATAAAATATTATTTGAATAATCTATAATAGCGATCAACTATTCAAGAGAATATCTTATGATTGAACAAAAAAATGAACTTTTAAAATATTTTCCATCCTTCAACTATTCAAGAAAATGTTTTCAATTTGTAAACCGTGCCATTTGAACTTTCTACAGTCTTGTTAACGGATCCTTAATCTCAATATGTCTTTATATAATATACCCACTTCCTAGTTTAGTTGACCCTATCCAAGGGTCAACTAAAGTAGGAGTTTATCAGAGACAGAGAGTAGAGACAAATGCACCAGACTGTATTTCATGGTAAATTCCATCGACATGTCGGTGGAATATTTCTCCATTGAAAACCAGTCAGGAAAAATAGGTGCTTTCTGATGAACTAATTACTATATTGGAGTTTTACAGACTTCAAAATTAATGGCAAATTGCTAAAAAATTGTATAATCCGCAGCATTTAGCATCAGACCGGGTGGCCTTGCGCACTTCAACATTCCGGGTGAAGCTGCGCATCGGTAATTGACGGCAAATGCGTGAAAATATTTCAAATCTGACAACACCATTGGAAAGAGCAGCTCTTAAACTTCCTGGTCCATAAATTTCACGAAAATCGTAAGAGATTAAGAATAGATACTAAGTGTTCAAACAGAGACCTATGTTTTATATAGCAAAATAATAATTTTGGACTAGAATCGAATCTCCACGAACTATGCTGTAGTGTTGATAATTATGCTCAAATTTGAATGCAATTTACGTTGGATACGCATAATTTACTGCAGATTAACGTCATGTAAGATGATTTGAAAAATAATTATAAACTATTGAGATATAACCAATATACTAGATGCGCAAGAACACCCTGGGAATATTTTAATTCACGGGTGGACTTGCGCACATTTATTAATAAAGTTAAAGAGCTCTTAGTCATTAATAAACCTGTGATATTCATCCCCAATACTCCTATATCACGGCAATTCCATAGCAGCCTCACGGCAATTGCACAGCAGACTCACGGCAATTGCACAGCAGACTCACGGCAATTGCACAGCAGACTCAGGGCATTTTCACAGCAGACTCACGGCAATTGCACAGCAGACTCACGGCAATTGCACAGCAGACTCACGGCAATTCCACAGCAGACTCACGGCAATTGCACAGCAGACTCACGGCAATTGCACAGCAGACTCACGTCAATTGCACAGCAGACTCACGTCAATTGCACAGCAGACTCAGGGCAATTGCACAGCAGACTCAGGGCAATTGCACTGCAGACTCAGGGCAATTGCACAGCAGACTCACGGCAATTGCACAGCAGACTCACGGCAATTGCACAGCAGACTCACGGCAATTGCACAGCAGACTCACGGCAATTGCACAGCAGACTCACGGCAATTGCACAGCAGACTCACGGCAATTGCACTGCAGACTCACGGCAATTGCACTGCAGACTCACGGCAATTGCACTGCAGACTCACGGCAATTGCACTGCAGACTCACGGCAATTGCACAGCAGACTCACGGCAATTGCACAGCAGACTCACGGCAATTGCACAGCAGACTCACGGCAATTGCACAGCAGACTCACGGCAATTGCACAGCAGACTCACGGCAATTGCACAGCAGACTCACGGCAATTGCACAGCAGACTCACGGCAATTGCACAGCAGACTCACGGCAATTGCACAGCAGACTCACGGCAATTGCACAGCAGACTCACGGCAATTGCACAGCAGACTCACGGCAATTGCACAGCAGACTCACGGCAATTGCACAGCAGACTCACGGCAATTCCACAGCAGCCTCACGGCAATTCCACAACAGCCTCACGGCAATTCCACAGCAGCCTCACGGCAATTCCACAGCAGCCTCACGGCAATTGCACAGCAGACTCAGGGCAATTGCACAGCAGACTCAGGGCAATTGCACAGCAGACTCAGGGCAATTGCACAGCAGACTCAGGGCAATTGCACAGCAGACTCAGGGCAATTGCACAGCAGACTCAGGGCAATTGCACAGCAGACTCAGGGCAATTGCACAGCAGACTCAGGGCAATTCCACAGCAGACTCAGGGCAATTCCACAGAAGACTCAGGGCAATTCCACAGCAGACTCAGGGCAATTCCACAGCAGACTCAGGGCAATTCCACAGCAGACTCACGGCAATTCCACAGCAGACTCACGGCAATTCCACAGCCGACTCACGGCAATTCCACAGCAGACTCACGGCAATTCCACAGCAGCCTCACGGCAATTCCACAGCAGCCTCACGACAATTCCACAGCAGCCTCACGGCAATTCCACAGCAGCCTCATGGCAATTGCACAGCAGCCTCACGGCAATTCCACAGCAGCCTCACGGCAATTCTACAGCAGCCTCACGGCAATACCACAGCAGCCTCACGGCAATACCACAGCAGCCTCACGGCAATTGCACAGCAGACTCACGGCAATTGCACAGCAGACTCACAGCAATTGCACAGCAGACTCACGGCAATTGCACAGCAGACTCACGGCAATTGCACAGCAGACTCACGGCAATTGCACAGCAGATTGGGGCAGATTCACGGCAGTTGCATAGCATATCGGGGTTAGATTTTCTATGCACAGTTTATAAATAGGGTGAACTTGCGCTGCACCTAGTTCCAGAGAAGGTCTTAGAAGTTGGCATAAAAATTAACTGACGTTTCTATGGTCGGCATTATTAGTTATTACTGTGTAGTCGTCACATTAAAATAAAGCTAAGTACCTCTAGGGTTCTACCTAGTCTTCAAGTTAAAATAAAGCTGTCTCTAAATTCTTATCGGTAGTCATCACATCAAAATAGTTTGATAGTTTCGACTATACACTTAGCATTAAAACAAACTATGGTCCATAGTACCTAGAAGACAAACTACGGTCCATAGTACCTACACAAACTTAGGTCCATAGTACACAAACTACAGTCCATAGAAAAAATTAACCTTTCAATTTTTTACGCTTAATTCTATGTTATAAAGTAAGAGTTGATTCAATGCATGCTTTTAGAATCAACTGTGTTCCAATGACGTAACAGGATTTTCAAACCAATCTTGTAGTGGCCCAATGTTGCCATATCCATTATCCACCGTGAAATTCCTCTGTCACTTTTTCTCGTGCAATTTCATAAGTTTAATAATACATTCAAATTTGAATAGATACTACTTACTGATGAATCTTTCATTAGAATAATGGGTAGTTAATGAAATTTATTCTGATACACGCATTGTACAGTTTTTGTACCATCCGTTATTGTAAACTAGGCAGTAGGTACCAATTCATAGTTATTTAGGGTATGGTATCTAAGTTACGAATTATTGGACAGTTCCATATTTTCGGTCAAAGATAAATTATTACTTTCCATTTAAACTGATGATTTTAATAGGTACTATTGATACCTGGATACCAATTAATAATATTCAATTATTTTCTCTTATACGATCGTAAATGTAGAACTGCCCTATAATTTGTACCTAACTTATCCTATAGGTATACCTACCTATTTCAATTTAATATTATTCAGTTGAGCTGAGTACTGATAGCATCATTACTTACAAATATTAACTACTAAAGTAAATACCAAAATTTTATAGGGCTATACGATTAAGTTTAAAACTAGGGTAAGTTCCGAATTATCGGTCAGTTCCACATTTTCGATCATATAAGAGAAGACAATATAATAATTATTATTTCACTAGGATAGGTTGAGTAAAATAATTTTCATTAGCCTATATGTTTTTTTCATATATGACCGATGATGTGGAACTGACCGATAATTTGGAACTTCCCTTAGCAGATAACAATAATTACATAGAACGTATTATGATAATGATGATTAAATAGGTGGGAATAATTTCGATTCTGGTTAAATTGTTAAAGTAGGAAATTATAATGTTTTAAAAAAGTATGATTAAAATATTTAAATCAGAAGTTCACGTACCATGACGTAGGTACATCAGTTAGAAAACAAAATGACTGTCAGGATGACGCTCTAAGAGTAGGTAGGTATATATATCAGACATGTATCGAAACAGTTTCAGACATGTATCAAACTTGTAAATATAGAAAAAGTGGTAGCTATTCAATGAATATAAGCAGATTATTAAAAATAATGGTTAATCAAGTGATACTGATACAGAATGCCTAATTAACACAAAATACCTTCCTACTATAAGTATAGCTAAATGTTTGAATTTAAGTTTTTCTGTTCTAGACATGTACCAGACAACTGTCTGGAGTCTGGACTTGTACATGTTTAAAAGTATTCACAATTAGCCTAATATATATTTAAGAGATAATACGATCGGAAAATTTAGATTTAAATTTGATAAATTATAAAGCACTAGTTTATAAACATTACTGTTCGTTTAATTAGGTATTTTGAGTAAATATTTTAAACTGAATGAATGTAGGTACTTAAAACTTATACATATAAGGCTAGGGTAAGGGCTCCTAATATCGTCCCTCACGTCCGTCATGTTTCAGTTATTTTCGTCCATAACAAGACTTAGAAACATTTCTATGGTTTAGGTATTTTACAAATCGATGTCTCCATATATTTTTGTTATTGTTACAAAAATGTAAGTAATTTCACTTAAAATTACAATCAGAGTGTCAGTTTAACCACAGTACATTGATGACAATACGGTACATTCAGGACAAACCTACCGAAATTGATTAGGTATATAGAATTTGTTATGCGCGATTTTACACTTCAAATAATTTTTTTTCAAAATAACGTTCATACAGTTTTACTTACGTTTAATTGCATTTCTTAAATATAAAATCAGAAATAAATTTAGTCATCAATATTTAAAATAAATCGATGTGTCGATATTTGGGTATCAATAAAGAGGGTTTTCCATTTATCGTCATGGGGTGACGATAAATGGTATTTTGATCAATTTCGCAATAGTTGTTTTAAAACAGTTTCATGGTTAGTAAATATATTAATTCTCAATATTTATACAATTTTCTATGTTTAAATAGCTTTTACCCATTTATCGACCTACTAGAACTTAATTAGGGTGGTAAGCAGGGGGGGGGGGGTAATTAGAGGGAGGCCACAATACATATATAATAGAAACAGAATAGTTGATTATACTTTTCAATATACCTTGTTCATCTAAATAATGATTAGTAAAGAAATAAAATTTGATTTAATTTGAAAAGGTGTCATCTAATTTAATAAAACGTACAAAATTTTCACAAGTTTTAGACCTCATATCATGTTGTTGTATTGCCGTACACGTTATCCAAAGAATGTTTGCACATCTGCGTGTGATATTAATAATTAATATATAGCTGATATTTATCTTAAAATCATTTAGTAGATAGTTTAGTGTTTACATCTCTCTGAGATTCGGTTTATTTTTATTCACACGGTTTACTATGATAGATATTTTGTGAACTTCATCCATTTGGAAAAACAAACAACGTGATCTATCAAAATTTCGATACGATTTTGGTTTTCTAAATCTTTTTCCTCTCAAAATAAATTGATTTCAGCTGAAATTATTCATATCATAAATTAATTATTGTTAATCCATCAAAGTATCTTAAATGCCATTTCCAGTGTCCGGGAAAACTTTGAATATGTTAAATAAACCGCTTAAAATAAAGTTTACTATATATTTTTCATTCTTTTTGAAGTTTTTAATACTCTGTGTGACCCAATAGTACGAAACACTATTGTTATACTCAAGATAATTTAATGAGAAAAAAATTAAAAATATAGTCGCTTTGATTAATTACTTATGTAGGGGTTTTAACGTCTGCTGCAGAATCGGATGTCAATTCACTGACTTCAAAATATAAATTCATTAAGATGAGATTCATGAGCAAAGTCAAATACCACCTGTCGGTGTCTTGCTCATGGATGCAGTAAAGCTACTCCGTGAATGTAGTCACGTAACAAAAATGTGACGAAGAAGTATACGTATACGGTATATCCGGTATTGTACTCACGGATCGAAGAGGTGATAGTAAATGAAACCAACGAGTCTACCTAACACAAAAACTAAGCCCTCGTAGTTGAAGAACATAAACCCAGCGCTACCCTCTAAAACTGTTAGTAGCGTTACAAAAGATTTACTTGGATGAAATGGGGAAAATATTTCATGATCCAAATTACAACAGTTCAGGGCCCAGGTGACCATTTTCGTCACATTCCTTGGTAAGGGACTGCATTCACTGAGTAGCTTTCCTACATCCATGAGCTTTGTCACTGACGGTGGTAGGTGACTTTGTTCATGAAGCCACTTTTCTTTCTGACTGCTTCTTCGAGTCCCTTGCATTCAATTTTATTTGACATCAGCGATATAGGGCCTTTGGTTCCGAAGCAGACGTTAAACCCCCTACTAGCTGCAATCAATAATTTCTCCATTCTGGCATCATTTCCCCTACTAAGACAATTTTTCCCTCATTCTACCTGATTTTTCCCCATTCCAACCTGATTTTCCCCCATTCTACCTAATTTCCCCCACTCTACCTAATTTTCTCAATTCCACCTGATTTTCCCCAATTCTATCTAATTATCCCCCATTCTACCTGATTTTCCCCCATTCTACCTAATTTTCTCAATTCTACCATATTTTTCCCCATTCTACCTGATTTTCCCCCCATTCTACCTAATTTTCCCAATTCTACCAAATTTTCCCACATTTTACCTAATTTCTCTCCATTCTACCTGATTTTCCTCCATTCTACCTGATTTTCCCTGCATTCTACCTAATTTTCCCTGTATTCTACATAATTTTCCCAATTATATCCAATTTTCCTCCATTCTACCTGATTTTCCTCCATTCTACCTGATTTTCCCCATTCTACCTGATTTTCCTCATTCTACCTAATTTTCCCCCATTCTATCTGATTTTCCTCCATTCTACCTGATTTTCTCCATTCTACCTAATTTTCCCCATTCTACCTAATTTTCCTCATTCTACCTAATTTTTCCCCATTCTATCTGATTTTTCCCCATCCTGCAAGCTGTTCAATGAAAATTTTATTCTGTGGACGATATCACCCATGTATCGACGCATGACGATAAATGGGTAATAACATGTGACGATATTTGGTTTCAACATGTCGATATTTGGAGTTTTTCAGATATAATATTTGATTCAATGTAGATTAATTTATACTAAAGTAATTGCATAGTACTTTATATGGTTTAAAAGATTTGAATTTCATCTTTTAGTTGGTTCTGTCGCATATGCATTAGTAGAGAGGAGAGTTAAACAATAATAATAGTTATGAAGGAAACCTCTTAAGTGGCCGATAAATGGGGACTTTCCCCTATATAAACGTAGTACCTAGGTAGTTTGTTTTGATAATTCTTAAGTGCATTGGGTAAGTTCCGAATTATCGAACGGTTCCACATTTTTGGTCATGTAAGATAAGAATATACCTATAGGTAATAATTATTGAACTTTTATTTTAATGTGCATCCAAGATACCTGAAGGTTAGGTATAAATTATAATGAACTATGGATACCTACCAATTAGAATGAAAGTTAAATAATAATTATCAAGTAGGTTACTGTATGTAACATGGTACGGTGGTAACTGTCACTAACTGGTAGGTATAAGTTAAACAGGTTATTTAAGAGAGGTTTACCATATATAATACATTCTTGATAATATAATATCACAGATACAGATTTCACATAATATACAGTATTATACCTTGTAAATACCCTTCAAATGGGCCGGCAAATTGGTGGGAAATCATAAGAACATGTTTTGATATTTAGAACTTGTTCAATCACTTCAGTGACGCTATTATGACATATGTATTATGATGAACATACCAGTTACAACTTCAGCGCGATTTGAAGACGTCACACGGTCACATTGATGCTACGTGATGATGATCACTTAAGACTTTTAGATACGTATACTGTTTAGACCGTTCAGTGTTTATAGCTGAGCAAGCTGATTTGCCTAGTGCAGTTATTTTCGTTTTTTGACAGTCTTCTGAGGGATTTTGTGTCGGCAATTAATTATGAGGGAGTTTTAGGGAAATTCAAAGTCGGCAATATGATGCAAAGACGAATTTCTGAATTTGATTAATGTCGGCAAGAGCTTGCCGA
Organism: Caprella mutica; assembly: GCA_947561585.1. Lineage (NCBI taxonomy): Eukaryota > Metazoa > Arthropoda > Malacostraca > Amphipoda > Caprellidae > Caprella > Caprella mutica. Next base: position 183,467 of record CANNZV010000380.1, on the reverse strand, counting down.
CATTGGACATTCTCTGGAACCCAGTCAGCAGAATATGGAACATTTTTCCAAGACTCTCTGCGGGAGTTTTTGATAGAATTTTTAGAAATTGGAGATCTCTGCGGGAGATCTTGAATTAATTTCTATATTATCATTAATTTAGCTGCGGGAGATTTTCAATTAATTCCTATGTTACCATTAATTTAGCTGCGGGAGATTATGAATCTGCTACTGAGAGTCAGAGAGTAACTGTCTCTCAAATTAAAATCTCTGCGGGAGAAGAGACACATTCTGCAGACTGGTCTGGAACTAGGCTTGCGCACTGCGCAGTTTCACATTGGGTGTACTTACGCGGTGCGCAAGTACACCCGGTAGGTGCGCAAAATTCACCCGGTTTATCCCCACGATCTTAACGCACAGTTTATCGATGATAATTTTTTTTCTATTGAACTTAAAGAGTTGAAACTTGGTGTGCACCTAGGTCTACCCTTCATCTAGGGTCACGCAGGTAAATTGCGGCCCTTTACTTTTTAATTGCGGCCCTCTCATGATAGTCTAAAACATTCTGAACCGAAATTACATTAAAATTTTGCATAGCTACCAAAATAAGCGTAGTGCATGCTATAATTTATTAACTTGAGTTTTTAACTTGTGTTTTGAATTTATGATGTTTCTGCTGTAAGAGGCCGCAGTTAGTCAGTGAGCCGCAATTTAACTGCTTCATGCTTGACCCTATCTGCACACAAAAAATCAGATTGCTGACTTCTCTAGTTTTTTCGTAAAATTAAAGTATGCAGAAAATGCGCAAAGCCACCCGGTCCGACGCTAGAGTTAATCTGTTAGCCTAAGCAGTTTTCCAGACTGGATTGAAAATAATATTCTGGCAAAGTCAGTGGATTTTTAGCTATTTATTCCTATGTAACCATTCATTTTCGGTGAAAAATGGAGAAAATGTTGGTGGATTACCAGTCTGCAGAATATGGAACATTTTTCCAAGACTCTCTGCGGGAGTTTTTGATTGAATTTTAGAAATTGGAGATCTCTGCGGGAGATCTTGAATTAATTCCTATGTTACCATTAATTTAGCTGCGGGAGATTTTGAATTAATTCCTATGTTACCATTAATTTTGCTGCGGGAGATTCTGAATCCCAGTCTGTATTTGGTGCACAAAATTCCACTGACTTTTTGAAAAATCTGAAAAAATCCACCATAAATTTCCAGTAATTTGACTGATCCACAAACATTTTACCCATTTTTCCACCGAAAATTAATGGTTACATACTACATAGGAATAAATAGCTAAAAATCCACCGACTTTGCCAGAATATTATTTTCAAAGGGAAAAAATTCCACCGACTTGTCGGTGGAATTTACCACGAAATACAGACTGGTCTGAATCTGCTACTGAGAGTCAGAGAGAAACTGTCTCTCAAATTGAAATCTCTGCGGGAGAGGAGACAGATTCTGCAGACTGGGTGGATTAGCCAAATTACTGGAAATCTTCAAATCTATGGTGGATTTTTTCAGTTTTTTTAAAAAGTCAGTGGGATTTTGTGCACCATATACAGACTGGCAAAGGGAGAGTTTATGAGACATACTATTTTACTTGGCCGATGGCCAGCCATGTATAAGAGTAGGTATGTCAGTTAAAGGTAAAGCCACCAATTAAGGTCTTAGGCCTTAGATTTGAAATGGTCAAATCTCAGATAGGTATGTCTAATTGGCTTTAAATTTATAATTAATTCCTATGTTCTCCCATGTTAATTTTGGCTTGGAATCTTAAAAAAATGAGCCAAATTGGCTTGGCTCAGATTTTTTGTAAAATTTTGGCTCAAAAATTGGCTTACAATTTTCCAGCTTCTGAAACATGCCATGGATGCCCGATGCCGATGGCAGTGAGCCAGTGACCAGTCTAATACAACCAATTACCTACCACCTAGGTAAAGCTTTTGGTTCATAGGAGAGTTAATCCCTATAGCTGGAAACATCTATTATCAGCAGAAATTAAGGCAATAAATATCAAAGTATTAGAAAAAAGTTCCTCTTTAAAATTTTGGATTACCGGTTAGCTTGTTTGTTTGCTTGTCGTCTGGAATAGAGCTATGTCATCCTCATCATCATTTGTGTGTAGGATTGCCTTTTCTGCGGCTCCAGCTCATCGTCCTATACTGCCTCCTCCACTCTTGCTCTCTTCCTCCACATGCTCACCAAGACGGTGATTTTCCTCTGCCTCTCGTCCCCCTCAAACAGAAACACCTCCATGACTTCCTCCTCTCTTTCAACCCTCGGTCTCTGCAGCTCAACTGCCTCCACTCTTTCCATCTCCAAATCTTCACACTCCATCAGAAAATGCCTCAGGTCCTCCACCTCTCGGTCCTCTCCCCCTCCACACATCTGACACATCCTCTCCTGTCTCCCAGCCACAGGCAGTTTGTCCTCGCACCGAACCACAATCTCGAACCCTCTGCTCCTTCATAATTCTCCTCCCTCATCTCAGTCTTGCATCTTCGATATAGCCAAAGCGAGCTCTTCTCCTCCATCTCCGCCCTCCATTCGACTTCCACTCTCTCCGCAACTCTCCTCCTCAATTCTCCTGCGCTCATCGTCATCACCTCAACATGTGCCCACTCCAACCAGTCTGCAGAATATGAATATGGAACTTTTTTCCAAGATTCTCTGCGGGAGTTTTTGATTAAATTTTTAGAAATTGGAGATCTCTGCGGGAGATCTTGAATTAATTCCTATGTTACCATTAATTTAGCTGTGGGAGTTTTGGAATTAATTCCTAATTTGAATTAATTTGAAAGTAAATAAGATTTTAATCTGTAACTTTTTAATATAACTTTTTTTTTTTTAAAGACAAGGACTCTGATGAACGGTAGACTTCTTTATCTGGACCCTGACCTTGTCTTGGCCCCAGTCTGCAGAATATGTGAGATATTTGGGATATTCTCTCCGAACAATTTTGAATTAATTCCTATATTTACATTAATTTTGCTACGAACACTTTTGAATTAATCCCTATATTTACATTAATTTTGCTATGAACAAAATAAGAGATCTCTACGAACAATTTACCAGTTTCTGCAGACTGGTCTTGGCCCAGATGCCAGACAGCAATTTAAGATAAAAGTGACTAAAAATCATAATGGGAGTGCTAATCAAGGTCAAGGTGCTCCTTCGTAGATTCCCTTTTCAGCGGGTCTGTCCTCCTATTCACTTTTCCTTTCAGGTTTTCACCTCTGCCACCACAAGAAAAAAACAATTCACTTTTTATTTCAAATTTTCAGCACTTATAACTTATAACTAACTGCACTTAGATTAATTTCTTAACATTAAAACACTTATCACTAAATTTCTCTTCACTAGCACTAATTCCTGATCACTTACACTAATCTCATTTTCTTTTCTTTTTCTTTTCACTAGCACTTCACCTTTCACTCCACAACTCCACCCACAACCACAGCTTCCTCCCTCTCCTTCCGTCTCCACATCCTGTAGAGCACTCTCCTACTTTCTCTCACTTCAACATCTCCAAACAGGAATCCCCCAACAACCTCATCCACATCCTCCTTTCTCGGTCTCTGCAGTTCAATTGCCTCATTCCTTATCTCCTCCAGCACCCCACACTCCAGCAAAAAATGCTCGTCATCTTCTCTCTCTGCTCCACACAATATACATAGCATTACTCCAGATTACAAGTCATACAAGTCAAGATATTAACAATCAATAATTTGGTTTGGTTGGTTTAACTAATTATCAATTAATCTCAAAACATGTAATATTATATCAATTATGAATTTTATTAATTTACAAATAAGAACAGGTGTTTCTCCCGCCCTATTCGTTTACGTTTGTGACGTCACGGCTGCCAAGAGGGACAGCTTGACGTACTACCTACCGTGTCGTCGAGTTCCACGAACTTGACGAACGTTCTTCATCACGGGAACGGTTTGTTCTCGTAGAATTGAGGGACGTCCTTCGAGTTCTTCATCACTGGAACGCACCATAAGTCTAGCAGATTTCAGATTCAGATTAAAAAGGGCAGAGTAGGGCCAGTTACAACGGCACTCTTACTCGCTCAGGTACTTCACCCTCATCATAAAGCTCCAGTGTAACAGGTGGCTGACCACCTGTCACAACATCTAAGGTACTTCATACCTGGTCACTTGAAAAATAAAATATATTTAGTTTCTTTATTCATTATAAATTTCTACATTAAAAAAAACAATTAAAAAAAAATGATACATCACAGCCTCCTGGGAAAAGGGGAGAACAGAACTCATTGCATACATTAAATCACTCTTTCAGAAACAGATACAAAAACTGGCACTCAATGAAACTCAACACTCTACTGTCATAGAGTATTGGTTTCCAATAACCCACAGCACACCCCCTGCTATCATTTCCATTGCTCTAGTCAATGGAAAGAAGCATCAGGGTTACCGCAACCGTTTCAACTCAAATTCTCTCTTCCTCCACATTCCACCGAGAAACCTCTTGCTACATTCCGCATCACAATCTCCTGCAAACAAAAGAATCTCTGCAAGTGATAAGTTTTGTACAGCATACTCTAATCTAACATGTTGGAAAAATTCACACTCTACAAGAAAATGGTTCAGAGTCTCCTCTTGGCCACTTACACACAGCTTACACACACCATCCTCTCCCCAGTATCTCCTTCTCCAACCCAAACTCAACGAATCACTCCGAGCTCTAAACAAGAGAACAGAGTTCCAAGTGTTATCATAAAATGTCTCTCGAACAATACTCATTTTAAACTGCCGGTACAATGTCATAGTAGTCTTATTCATGATTTCACACTTCCAGTTCTCTTCATCTATTTCATTTACTTTTGCCACAATTTGAGAGTCTGAAATATTAACCAAGTCTGACACTTCACTCAGTTCAATGCTAGATATGTACTTTTGAACACACTTCACCAGAGCATCCTTTTCCTTAACACACATATCCTGAAATACAGACTGCAGTAGCTTCCCAGACTCTCCATTCATTACACCCCTCAAATATTTCATTTTCAATTTCATATCCCTCATTACCATAGTGGAAGATCCCAACTCCCCCCTCAAAGCTGCCACAGCAACATGGCCAGGGCCACCCAAGATGAAACGCCACACTTTATTTTCTTCCCTCTGCAACTCCTCCAATTCAGTCTTACTCCACATAACTACAGGTGATCCAAACAGCAGAGATGGTAGCACAATATTCTCCCAGTATGTCTTACCAATTAATACTTTATTGCAGCTTTTAGAAATAACTGAATATGTAAGATTTGAATATCTTTTACTTTCTTTAATTACATTCTCTTTGTGCATCTTGAAGCAATCCCTATCACCACAAACCGTAACTCCCAAGTATTTCAAGCTTTTACAAAATTTAATCCCTTCAATGCTATCGTTTCTATCATCTGTATTTATAGCTAATATCATACACTTTTCCTTGTTTATTTTCATTCCTAGCTCTCCAGAGACATCATTCACAACCTTTATGAGTTTCCTCATATCACCAATCGAATGCCCCAGTAGCAATCCATCGTCTGCAAACATGAGAATTGGAATTTTTATCTTATCATTACTAAAACCTATTCTGGCTAGCATAAGCTTCTCTATAATCACATTCATTGTCATAACGAAAAGCCATGGAGAGCCCGTACATCCCTGACGAATACCACTGCTAACTCCTATGTCACCAATCTCCTTATTCCCAAAGAATACTTTACACTTATCATTGCAGTAAATCTGTGCTATGATATCAATAAGCATGGGATCGCACCTGTATTTTATCAACACATTGATAATGTGCCTCCTATCAATGGAATCAAATGCCTTGGCAAAATCAATAGCAGTCACATATAGGGATTTCTTCATTCTCCAAGATTCACTGATGCTATATCGCAAAATCAAAAGGTTGTCTTCTAGGCGTTTGCCCTTAGTGAACCCAGATTGTAGCTCTAAAAGACATTCCTGCGATTGCATATGTTCATAGATTCTATTCTTTGCTAAACTCATGAATAACTTATAAGATGTACTATTCAAAGAGATTGGTCTGAGGTCAGAGCAGCTTGGTTTGGACTTTTTTGGTATTAGAACAGTCCTGGACTGTTTCCAGTGGTCTGGTATTCTTCCAGCAGTTACCAAGTTATTTAATGCCTCAGTCAAAACACCCATACATCTTTCACTTCCATATAACCATTTATAAATTTCAGACTTTATGCCATCAAAACCTGCCTGCTTTCCAGTCTTCATAGCTCTTATATGCTTTCTAACTTCATCTACTGAGAAAATCAACCCATCCATTTTCTTGATTCCAGCCAGCATTCCATCATTTACCGAGTTCCTAATTTGATTTCCATTACGTTCTCTGTTTTCATTCCCTCCTAAATTGTTCACAGTTCTTCTATTTCCAAGTATATTAAACAAATTGCCAACCCATTCCATCAAATTTCTGTCTACTGGTGTAAAATCATTAAAATTAACTCTGCTTGGCCCATCTCTCTGCAAACTATCAATATAATTCTGTTTCAATATGGGATTCCATACACTCTCAATTGATGGTTCATGTTGTTGATACACTCCTGTCCAATATCCAAGTATATTCTCTGCCACTTCATTCTCCTCTTCAACTTCTACTCCCTCGCTGTAAAGACAATATTCCTGTTTTCCTTCCCTTTTTCTCAATTTATTTATGTACTGCCACTTCTTTTTAGCGTTTTTATTTTGTTTAATGTCCCCAGTTATTTTTATTTCATAAGCAGTCAGTGCTTTCTTTACCATATACATCACTTTACCTTTCTGTCTTACATACAAATCTTTCCAGTACTGCATGTCCTCTTCATTGTCAGCATTTCTTCTGTTCCTATTATATATCTTTCTCTGCTTAATGTTATCTTCAATCTCCTTAGTGAACCATGGTGGGTCTAATTTCTTAGAGTCGACATCAATTTTCTCAATGAAACGTTTCTTCAGCAAAGTGTCAGCACAATGCTGAAGTATATCTTCAAATAAACCCAAGCTCCATTCTTCATCTACCTCATTAATCTTGTCTTCCAGCATTGATATGAATGGTTGCCTGTGTCTCTCACTTACACTATAATATTCTACGGATTTGATTTCTTTCTTCTTACGATGACTATATTGGAATTCAAAAACTGCATTCAACATACAATGGTCAGATAGATCAAACCTACTTTTTTGTTCGTCAATATTCATGCAGAGAAAGTTGTCATACATTGTTGTATTTACCATAATGAAGTCAATAGCACTATCAATACCATTTTCCTCTCGTGTACTCTCTCCAACACACCGGTCATCAGTATTCAATAATATCAAACTATTTCTCTCTAACAGATCTATGACATACCTTCCATTCCTATCTAGATTCTGTCTCCCAACATATCCCAAATGACCATTAAAATCTCCCAAAACAATCAATTTACTGTTCTCCTCTATATTTGAAACAATCTCATTCAGCTCTTGTCTAATTATTGCATTCCTATCATTACAAGCAACATCCATATACACAAGAATCAAATTAATAATATGCTTATCTACATCCAATAAAATATTCAGAATGTCACTACTGTGAGTGTCAATCTTATTTAAACCCAACTGTACATCACAAAGTACCATCAATCCACCTCCCTTCTTATCTTGCATGTCTCTTCTTCTTGTTACGCATTTATAACCCTGAGGTATTTGTACCCTATCATATTTCTCATGACTTTCTGTAATACATATAATATTTCTATTGTTTTGGTTATTTTTAGATTCAACTGCTTTAATTAGTTCTAGTAATTTTACAGTATTTAATGACCTAATATTTATTAAGTATACATTCAGATCCATCTTCCTGCATTCAATTTCATCTGTAAGCTTGGCCCTACCTAAAAATTTCGTTTCAACAACTTGCCACTTCTTATTACCCAGCCACTCTCTCCATTATCTCTTTTCAACTTCAATTCATTTCTTAATTTTTTATCCAATTCTCTCTCCTTTAGACTCATGTCAGGCGTCACTATACACTTTTTCATATAATTTGTGCATCTACCTAATTTTTTTGCATTTTTCAGGATTTTCCATTTTTGATCACTGCTTTCTAATTTAACAAGCAATGGTCTAGATTTGTCAGAGTTGTTTCCACCATTTTCATTCTTCTTTCCCAATCTGTAGATACTTCTAATACTGAAGTCTACTTCACCTATTCCCTCTCTAAATATTCTCTCACAGGCAGATCTGTCATCTCCTTCCCTATCCTTACCATTTTCCTTTGAGGATTCCTGAACATTGAACAATACTAAATTACATTCTCTCAATTTCTTTTCTTCCCTATCTTTAATATCCTCCAGAGCTTCCCTAAAGTTATTGTTAACTTCAGTAATAATTTCATGCTTTAGTTCTTGCTTTATTTCACCAATTTTACTTTCAATTACAGCCAATTTCTCTTTTAGCAATTTGTTTTCTTCTTTTAATTCCTTATTTTCATTTACCAATTTTAAGATATCTTCTCTATTATCTTTAGTTCTTTTTTTACAATCTGTGCAATACCAATCTAATCCCTCCATTTTTCCAATGACCTCATAAGTCATATACACTTTTACTCACTTCACCACATCTAGCATGAAACCAGATAGAACATACATCACACTGAATACCCTCATCCTTTTCTTTCACAGGTTTTTTGCAAACACCACAGCATGTGCTATTCTTTTTATCAGTTTCACTCCAATCTATCTTATAAGTACATCCTAATCTCTTACTCTCATTTGGTCTATTCTTTGCTCCATTCCCCCCCGAATTCGATGGAGCCTGAGGTGATCTGTCAAACATATTCTCAATAAAAAGTTAATAACTATCACAAACAAACGACCAGGCACCAAGCCCCAACAAGAGAAAAAATAGACAAAAATAAAATTTGTACTTATCTTTTCCTGGAGCTGCACACGTCCTGTCTTCAGTGCGGTGAAATTAGCAGTAGCACTCAAGTAGCCTCGGCGCTAAAACCTATAAAGTGGATATAAAAAATCGTTATTAGCCGTTCTCTCCATAAAATTACGTTGAATGGCAGTTTTTGGTTTTTAGTTTGTTTTCCAATTAGCCCTTTTTTTATAACGAATGAAAGTTCTTATTGTCCAGTGAATAGTTTGCAATTGCTATTGTCTATGCTATAAGATTAAATTCTGGCATCTCTGTAATATTCTTCGGATCTAGTACATTTTTTAATAATAGTAAAAAATTATTTTTAATGAAGTTCCTTGATAATGGGACGATAAGTTACTGTTACCTCAACATATTGCAGTTCATAACGCTTCCATTATGAACTGCAAAAGTCCTCATGTATAAACAATGAAGTAATTATGTAACCCTGTCAAAATAATTTGACAGTACAAAATAAAAACTATAAAAATCTATGTGTATTAAATAAATCAGCATATTTAATCATGTAGTATCTTATACCCTGTTCATCTAAATAATACTTATTAAAGAGTTAAAGAAAGTAATTTATTTTTGAAAAAGTGAAAACTGCCCTGATAACATTGCAGTATCGGGCCAACGTCGGTAAACGTTGGCATAGTAAAGGCACGATCGGGAATTGGCACGTCAGTGCTATTACACACTGCGCCAATGTATGGTAAACGACACTGGGCCAACGGTTGCCAAACAACACTGGCCCAATTAAAGGAAACATTTGCTAACCAATCCAGTAATTTTTTGATGTAGGTACCAGTATATTTATTTTACCGGTCTACCAGATCTATTTGGTATTTGTCGCTAGAATATCAGAGATGATGGGTGCAAACGATCACTTCAAACTTTGATCACACCGAATATACAATTTAATATCCTCAATTAAGTATATATTTCAAATTGTAGCCGTTCCTAGCAATTTGGTATAAATGGGCCTGCTATCCCTCAATTATTACTTTAACACGTTATTTATTGCATTCATAAAAATGAGCCTGGCCGCTATAGTTAGTTCATATATTTAGCATAAAAAGTTATTTTTCCGATTGAAATAATTATTTAAATTGTAAATTAAATTTTCTATTTAATTTTAAATTAAAATATGATTATATGGTTAAATTTAGCTTAGGAAAAATAATATAGAATGTGTTTGAATAGATAACTGTTGTATATAGTTTCGCCCTGATTTTGATATATAAGATGTATTTATAGGACGGTTAATAAATTGTGAGAAGTAAGTCAAGTAACTGTTGTCTTCACGTGTTCTGTATAGCGTAATCTAATGCACCTCTAATATAAAACAAGCACTGGCCGTAGATCGACATGACATCGGCAACATTATGTATTAATAAAAGGTATATAATTCATTAATAAGACGTTTATAAGTTATTCATGCTACATTTATAAGTCATTTGCTAGAACTAGGTCAGTGAGTTGACAAAACATCCTATTTGCACTAGACCAATGCAACACTAGCACTACATCGGCAACGTTAAGTATTGCCGGTACCAATAAGTAGTTTATACGTGGTTATACTGTTCAGGGCCGGTGGACATCCGTGAGGTGGGCCAACGTTGGGCCTTTGCTGGCCCAATACACCGATTCCAGCATGACAGCGTTGACCAAAGTTTCGTTCTGAATTGGACCAACGTTGGCCCAACATTGTAATGTTTACTGGGTGGTGATAAATAGCTCTAGCTTTTCGCGAGCCATTGACGCCCTCTTGCTATACCTCTATAAACAATGTGCAAAGAATGTTAACATGTCGGCATGAAATAACCTTGTTTATATAACTCTAGAAATAATTCATTAGTTAGTACTGTATGGTGCAGGGGTGGGCAAATGCAGCACTCAGTTCTCCTTTGGCACTGAGTGCTGTACTGGTGCCCAGCAGACAAATGGTGCTTCATTTTCTTTGAAAGATAATTTAGAATTTTTAGCCAAGGCCTCTTAAAAAATTCCAACGGTAATATGGAAGGGGATAGTCAGGATACAGTAACATAGGGTATGGTAATCAGCTGATAGAATCTATAGTTTGACGTGACCACCGGATGACTGGAAATGGCGACTCTGACCACACTTTGAAACATGGGAAAACCTACTTAAACTTAGCACTTCTAAATTTAATTTTTTTCTTATCAATTACTAACTAGGCATTGGTTAAATTGTATTCCATTATTTTTTTCCTTATTTGTTATTCATAGGAACTACAATTTAGCAGTTAACTAGCACTACTTTACGCTCCTAGGTAGCATATTTTCAAGATCCTATTTTTTATAGATAAGTTAAAGAAATTAACAATAAAAACACACCTGATTTATATCTGTATATTCAACTTTGAGGTTCAATCGCCATTTCACTTTTCTTTTGTACGAAACCCTCATAAAATGACTTCAAACTTCTCGAAATTAACATGCAAATACGAGGAATTATGAGACGCTCGGTCACAAACAAGGAATGTGTTGTTGTGGTGACGTCATATTTTTGTGTCGTCTGCTAGGTACTATACCCGATTATGTTCCTGTACCGTGGGGATAGTCAACAAATTGAAGATCAGCATATTTGTCATGTCCATTTTAGTAATTTTATCCCTTTTTAGTGTAATTTTTATTCATTAGGTAGGGAGTGTTTTTACTTAAATTCTGGTATTTTTTTTATTTACCTCAGGCTCTTTTTATCAGTTATCTCATTTGTTAGAAATTATTTTCAATTGCGTGCAAGTGCTTTTTGGGTCTACATATATTTGTGAGCAGGCATTTTCAGCAATAATAATATTGTATATTATTTATTAATTCCTTAATGCAAAGGATAAATATACTACCGATTTTTATAGTATGTGTACTTCAATATAATTCAATAGTAAATGTGTACTTCAATAAAATCTACCACCTCAATGTAATTACTCATTCAGTATCTCTTGCAATTTAAAAAAAAAGTCAGAAAATGGTAACGGCACTGAAAAATATAATATGTGTCAACAAACATTCCGTGCGATTTACCGAATTGCGCAATCTTGGAAGTGCTCTGTGCGTTTTTAACCCTGTAATGCCCAAATTATCAAAAACTTACTTTTGATACTTTTTTCCTTTTTAGATATAGGGTCAAAAACTGTGTAATACTTTTAGAAGTTTAGGATATGAAACACAACATAACAATCCTAATATAATTTCCAAACTCGGACTAGTGTACAGCAGTAATTCAATATATCTATTCTAATATGGCACTGAATTGGAGAAAGAAATCGTAATATGAATTAGCAAGAAAGAAGGTTGAAGTTATAAATTTGAAATGTATAAAGTTATGAATTTTCATTTAAGGTTTTAATTAGTTTAATTTCATACCCGTATTAGAAGTAAAGGCTTTCTAGCTAGTACCTAAACTTTTGGTTTAAATATATAATTTAAAAACTGTTTTTCAACACCTGGTCCGGTTTGAAATATTGATGTATAATTCAAAAACTAATTGTCTTGAATTGCTGAAACTACGTGACTTTCATTGTCATATAATTATCAGTGAAAACAATACAATATGTTTTGAAATATTTAGTTCCATTTTTTTTGATCAGGTGGGTCTCTGGAACCCGAGTGAAGTACAACCGCTGATGTGTCACATTTTGCATCACACATCACTAATAGGAATATTAGCTATTTTTGGTGTAAAGCAAAATGTGACTCAACAGCGCATGTTTTTCACCTTGTGGTTCACATTTCTGCATGGTTATAAAATATTATAAAACTAAATGAAAACAAAACATGTTGCATTATTTTAATTGGTTTCAACATAAATACGTCTTAAGACAAAAAAGTCCGGATTTCCAACAACTCAAGTAAACTCTATATCCCAACCAAAACAAGACTCTCAGGCACTTCAGGGTTAAAAACGCGTTGCGGATTCTCGAGATCGCGCAATTAAGCAAATTGCGCGGAACTTATATACATATCATAATTTCGTTCGCAAAGATTTTCATACAATTTGTAAATATCCATGAAGATTCAACGCCATCTGTCGGAGGATCACTTAAGCTTCTGTTAACAAACAAAAACCCTAATTTTTCCGAAAATACTGTGATTTCAGCCAAAATAATTCGTATCATATATTAATTAATGTTTATCTATCATAGACTGGTAAGATATTTCATATTGCAATCATAGAAGCACATCTTCTTTAAATTACGTTCTCGATATATTAATAATTACTCTCTAAATTAAAGATTGAAATAAATTAATATTATTATACACGCACAGTGTTACTTCTATTTGTAGTTTCTAGATGTAAAGAACAACAACAGTCATGGGTCGTTTATAGAACTCTGAGTTTCATCGTATCTGAAGACTATAACTATCAAAATGTAATCTGATTCCCTGCATTAGAAATGGAATTGCACTCTTTTTCACAACAGCTTTCGATAAGAGAACAATATCCCGATAATTCCAAAGTTATTTTCTAATTTCCTTGTGAGCCGTGCGCACAGCGCTCTTCAGTTGGCCATTGAGGCTGCCATGCGCGTCTCTTAACGGCCAACTCCAAACTACCCAATACAACTTTGAAAATGCCAAAAACCTAACTCCTATGTGATTGCTTTCATATTTCTTTTTAATACGAACTTTAACTGTTTCGAAATTATCTCACTATTTCAGCCTGAGCGTTCGAATAGATTCAAAACAATTGAAAAGGATCGTGTATTTATCGACGACATTGGGAAAAATTAGATTCTTTCGGGACTTCAGTAAAGAGTAGGTCCATTCAATTTGTTGTAGATCAAAAGTGTATTTCAATAACGTTAACAATAGTTATATATACTAGTAGAATCATTCTGTGAATTGACGTTAACAAGGAATATTATTCTAAAATATATATTTATGCAACTTCTTTTATTTGAATTGTTTTTAATTTCTAACTGAAATTATCCAATGTATTATTTCCCATAAGGTTGAATTTCTATTCAATTTATTAACATTATAGCCTTTACATCATTTTCTATAGCTTTATAACCCCTATCTAATATACCGAGTCAAAGACTTTTCCTCTTTTTCCGAGAGGCGTAACTTACAATTAAGAACCAGGCAAAAACTGGTAAAATTATCATTATTTACAAGGAGCATTTATTAATCTACATATTTTCTCGATAAATATATCTATAGCTGAGATAAATATTAAATAATTAAAATCATAATGAATTCTTCCAAAAAGTTTATCATTAAAATTATTTCTTTAATTTTAAGTAAAGTTTAAATTATAGATTTCAGAAGAATATAGATGAAATTTAATCTATAATAAACACCAAGTATAAATTATATATATGTAAATTTTCGATATTCATTAATTTTTTAATAATTTATATTATAGAATGTAAACTGAAAAAGTGACAAATGTATAACACACGAAAAGAATTTAAAAATTGCCTATCACACTGCATATTAATACGCTGGACAAGCAGCTATGGTAGCATGCATATGAAATTATTCTGATATCAGTTCAATACAAGGTTTCAATTACTAAATTAAATTTCATTTCATTTCATTCAGTTGAAAATATTGGAGGAAGAGGGGAGTTATGAATAATAATTATAACATTAATTGAACTACCATATTACTGCACATATTAATGTTATGGTAAAAGTGTATTCATACAGTATTTGACGGCATACACTCACTAGTATAGATAACACATTAATTAAGTAGTGGAATGAACGCGTAGTTAACGTTAGAACGTTATAAACCGAATCATTTATATCATTTAAATAATTTAAATCATATTATATTGTATAATCTATATTTCTATCATGAAAGTAAATCAAATATTCTTAGCGATCTCCGTAGACTAAAGTTTAAATTACAATTATATATATCTTTTCCAACATTTAGTAATTACTTTGAAGTGACTTAATTAATTGTTTGCTATATGATAATGACAATTTATGTTATATTTCAAAGAAATCATACCTTCCAATAATAATTATCATTTTAATAGCAAATTAATACGTTATCATTCTAGCAATTAGGTTCAATCTACACACGCAATGTATATAGTTATAATATATAGTACATCCAATCATCACGTCACTTCCCAGCGATTAAGCACTCAATTTGCTATATAGAATTGACACGTAATTCAATTGGCCCGTGATATGAATACTAATTAAACGAACGTCAGAATGCTTTAAGTGTTATTGAAATTCATTGTTAAAAACATGTCAGCTACACTTTTATTGAATAATGGCTAGTAAATTACGTGTTGTTAATAGAAGATGCCTGGGAGTGAATATATTATATTGGAAGGATCATTAATTAAATAGAATTAAACGATTAATTTGATTTATATATTATAAATTTTTAAATTCACTCAATATATTTTATTTATTTATAAAATTTTTTTTTTTTTTTTTTTTTTTTTTTTTTTTTTTTTTTTTTTTTTTTTTTTTTTTTTTAAAAAGGCCCCCTGCCAGAAGAAGCAAACCTTCTTTAAATAATTAAAAAAAAGCTATTATCTTTATTAAGACAATGAACATTAAAAAATGAAAGATAAGCTTCTCTGCTCTACGACCATGGCTCCGACCATCGCCAATGGTAGTGGCCTCCAACCGACTGTGAGGTGCCTATAGCAGGTCACAGGGCAACACCCAAACTGCGGTCATCATACTTCTCCTTGACTGACGTCAGGATACTGAAAGCATTGCCCCTCTGAACTGCCAAACCAACTCTCTGCTCTAACCAAAAGGTCTCTCTCACATCATCAGTGACGTCGGTAATGCGACGGCCGATTTCAGTAAGGAGTGCGCCTGTCGTTTCACCATAGCTACCTGCCGTTTCCACCGCTATGGGTTCGAACCGATATCGAATGCCAAGAGCCGCATATTTGCGTCGCTTCCTCCCCTCCGCCTCCTTGGCTGCGCTACCAGGTGACAATGCCGAGTCGATCAAGTGAGACGCCGCGTAAGTGTCTACACATGTTGCATCCCAACAAAGACACCTCCCATCTGTAAAAGGGAAGACTGAGATACCATCAGGCCGCTTACCATCACCCCTATCAACCCCCAGAGGCTCAAGCACTGAAGGGATACCAGCCGAAATCAAAGCTCTCCTAACAACATCATTCAGGGCTGTATGTCTCGGATGGCGTCCAGCACTGTAGCGACATGATAGACCGTGAAGTCCCCTTGAATCCACCCTCTGGCCGCATCGGCACACGTGTGGCTCACAGATGTCCGCACCAACACGTAGCGCAATCGCAACCCGAAAAGACTCTCCGTCGAGTAGCGTTCCAAGTGTAGGAACTGGAAGCGCATGTAACCAAAGTCCGCTCTCTCTACATGCAGATGCCAGCAGACGTGCCCTAGACAATTGATCAGCCTCCTCGAGCAGTCTGGCCACAGTGGCTACCGACTTAGGGTCATCCCATGACCTCTGCCGACTCTCATTAGCTCCCTCAGCTAAGGCTAAACCCTCACTTTGCCATTTCTCCACTGCTGCTCCAAGCTCTCGGTCATCCCCAATCTGTGTTCTGCACAGAATGGATCTAACCAAATCCTCGGTAGCATGAAGGGAAGATATGAATGCGGGTAGCGCAATGTCCTTAGACATCCTGATTCCTAACCCCCCAAACCGTACGGGCAACGATGCCTGCACAAGTGAGTCTCCCTCAAACTTAACGTTGGTAACCATCGAAAGGGCTGACACAATGACCCTGTCGAACTGTGAAAGATCCTCACTATTCCTGTAAGCTGGTGAAGCACGTAGGATATATTGGAGCTTAGGCAAAGCAAAACAGTTCTTGAGCAAAGCAAAAGCTTGATGGTTCTCAATCAGTTTCAACCTTGACGAAAGCCTCTCCAAATCCTCCCTCTTCTCAGCAACAGCTGCTGGTATGCCCCTCTCCATGAGTGGTGCTCCCAGCAAGCTTAAATCTTCCACTGGAACGACCCTCAATCCTGGCATCAACCCCTCAAATAGATTCCTCGTAATTATTGATTCTTCCTCAGAATGATTCAGCAAAATCAGTTCACACTTCTCTCGGTTGATATCCAGTCCCACTTCAGCAAGGTCACTGATTAGACGCTGCAAACAAGTGAACACCTTTTCAGGTGAATCTCCGATTGTCCCGTCATCGAGATACCAGACATTCAACTCAGTGTCCACCCTTCGCGTTATCTCATCAATTCCCAAAGAGAAGAGAGCTGGACCGAAAGGGTCGCCCTGCTGTAAACCCGTAGCGGATACGAGGTTCGTTCCCCCATAAAAAAGTGTTGTTGGACCAGAATAAGCCTGCCAAATCAGTCTATAAAGCCCCTGAGTCCTTTGTTTAGCCGCATTCAGGAACACATCTCGTCGTAGGCTATTGAAAGCATTGGCCATGTCAATCTTGAAAATAACCTTTTTACCTTCCAACCCAAGATATCTGCGAGTGGCATGAGCTGCCGCTTCGCAGCCACCTCGAGTTGAAACCCCTAACTGTATAGGGCGCAAGGATTCTCCAAGACTAGCTATCATGGGACGTGACCCTACTTTCACAGCCAAACGTCTCAAAGTGTTCCCTACAGCAATAGGACGCACGCCTCCGTCCTTTTTCCCCAAAGCAGTCAAAGTGGCTCCATAGAATATAGGTCTAGCAAATTCTGGAACATCCCCCTTCAAAATGAGGTTAACGAACATCGTTAGGGTGGTTAGTAACCTGGCGCCTGCCTCAGAAGCTTTACGGGAGACAAGAGACTGCAGGTGACACGGACGTAACCCATCGGGACCCCCCGCTGAGCCTTTCCTGAACGAAGACAAGGCCTTTCTGACGTCTTCCTCACTGGCAACGTGCGGCTGGCAGTCATCCCCTGGCCCTGCAGGCAACAAGAGGTCCTCAGGAGCAGGAGGGTGTTTCCGTTGGAGAGCCGTCAAAGTTTCGTCATTTTCAGGCGAAATCTCCGACGACGAAGCCAACAGACGCACTGCTCCGGTAATGTCTCCTTCAGACAACTTATCCGACACACGCTTCCCCAGTTGAACATCCTTATTCACTGTTCCCATACCTAAAGCGCCCTCCTCCGGAATGATTAACAGGTGCTCTTCCATGAAAGACGCGACCTGTCTTTTCACTTCCGTTGTTAACGAAGTATTCCGTTTTGCTTCCGAACTGCGTTGTCCGGGACTCCTGAGAGCCCAATAGCAAAAGCTCAAGAGTCTACCCCACGCAATGGGGGTTCCCTCCTGAATTACTCTTTCAAGTAACTTTTGCAACGCGTCCGCTGCGCAAAAGATGGCTCCTTTAGGGACTATCCTCAGTACTTTCAAGCTTCTACGGCACCGAGAGATGTATGCCTCCAAATCAATCGTCGCATCCGTGGCGGGTTGTGGTGTTATCACCCCCCGCCCCAGACACGACACACATGACCATCGAGGGATAGCATCTGCTTGGCGCCTAGACAGACCCACGCAAGAGAGGTGAAAAACATCTCTGCAACAAGTGCACACAACAGTCCGCTTCCTGATGTTAATAAGAGAACATGACACACAACGGTCCCTTTCTGCCATATGCTCACTAGTGGGTTAAGGAAGTTTTCAGCTGACCTGATTGTACACGTCCTACCGACTAAACAAACTGATTGACTGCTTGTCACCCGAGCGTGCCGCGAAAAGCTAAAGAAGAGGAAACTAGGTGTCACAGCAGGCAGAAGGTGATAACTAGGGCAGCATAAACAAAGCGCTGAGCAAGCAGAAACAGAGGTGAACAGGTACTTACAGCCCATCAGAAAATCAAGGTCGCAATCAGAGCGCAGCAGTACACAACCTACTGTGATGGCTGCTCTAGGCTAACTCAATAACATTCAATTAAAAGAGCATTCTTTCAATTTTTCTATTTATATATACTTTTTCTTTATATTGAAAAAAATCTTTTCAAATTTATATTCCAATATCAAGCTCAAAGATTCTTCTTCAAGTTTAATTTCCAATGAAAATGTATAGAGTCTATAATATTCGTTTTGACCAAAAGCTCTTACTGAAAAAAAAAATCAATAATTGTATAGAAATATATCCTTTTACGGCTATTATGTTGACACTTCTTATTGCAGTTGATTGGTAGGGTAAATTCCGAGTTATCGAATGGTTCCACGTTTTCGATCATATAAGGAAACAATAAAATAATAATTATTAATATAATATTTTCAATTTGTATCCATGAAAAATTAAATAATAATTTAAATTTATTTTTAATTGTATCCATGATGGGTATCATGGATACCCCTTAAGATTAAAGTTAAACATTCAAATATTAAATTTTTTCTTATATAGGTAAGACCCAAAAATATTCAACAATTCGACAACTACAAACTTACTCTATTATTAATTCCTAACTTCCGGAAAAACGTTTCTCATCATCTGGAAACGAAAAAAAGGAATACATCAGTAAAGTACTTTACTCTCAGTACCTACATTGATTTATAAGTTGATAGATCATATTTAGTAAGGTATGACAACACACTAAATCAAGTAGCACAATCTCTACTAGCCAGACCCTATTTTTTACAGTTATGGCTGTGATATGTCATACCAATTACTCGGATTGTTTGGCCATTATTTCAGGGGATTTTCAGTGACCAATTGTACGGTGCTTTTAATTAGCTTTTAATTTGACTTTAATGGTCTAGAGAATCTGTAAGGCAGGGTACGATATTGAGAAAATGAATAGTTTATTGTACATTTATTATTGCATTATTAGTATAATAAATATCGTTTTATCTTTAGATTTTTGCTATAATTTAAATTAACTGGGATATCATTTATAATTGAATATGCTGTCATTATTATAAACTATGTGTACTGTTAAAATTCATATACTAAATAGATATACTGTTATTATCTATAAACTAGATACATATTTACTGTTATAATTTAAAAATTCGATTTACTGTTATAATTTATAAATTCGATTTACTGTTATTATCTATAAACTATTTATTTAAGATTCGTTTCCTTCATATTAGTGAAATTTGTTTTAGATATATTCCACCCCAGTAAGTTGCGCCCCAGTATATCCATCTCGGTGCCGACGGTACGTATATTCCACCCCAGGTGTATTCAACCCCAGGTGTAATCAACCCCAGGTATATTCCACCCCGGTGACAATGCTCATGGACGCAGAATAGCTAATCAGTGAATGCAGTCACAATGTGACGGAAAGGGACAAAAGCACCGGTGACTGCACTCACGAATGGAAGAGGAAAATGAAGAAGAGGTGATAGTAAATGAAGCCTAACCTAACCCTTAAAGTTAAGTGGGGTGGAAAATATCGGGGTGGAATATACCGGGTTGGAAAATATCGGGGTGGTATATGCCGGGTTGGAAGATATCGGGGTGGTATATACCGGGTTGGAAGATATCGGGGTGGAATATACCGGTGTGGAAAATACCGGGTGGAATATACTAGTGTGGTTTATTCGGGGTAGATGTCGGGGTAGAATATACCGAGATGAAATATACCTGGGTGGAAGATATCGGGGTGGAATATACAGGGGTAGAATATACCGGGGTGGAATATACCGAGATGGAATATACATGGGTGGAATATACCTGGGTGGAATATACAGGGGTGGAATATACCTGGGTGGAATATACCTGGGTGGAATATACCGAGATGGAATATACAGGGGTGGAATATACCTGGGTGGAATATACCTGGGTGGAATATACCGAGATGGAATATACATGGGTGGAATATACCTGGGTGGAATATACCTGGGTGGAATATACCGGGGTGGAATATACCTGGGTGGAATATACCGGGGTGGAATATACCGGGGTGGAATATACCTGGGTGGAATATACATGGGTGGAATATACCTGGGTGGAATATACCGGGGTGGAATATACCGAGATGGAATATACATGGGTGGAATATACCTGGGTGGAATATACCTGGGTGGAATATACCGGGGTGGAATATACCGAGATGGAATATACATGGGTGGAATATACCTGGGTGGAATATACCTGGGTGGAATATACCTGGGTGGAATATACCGGGGTGGAATATACCGGGGTGGAATATACCTGGGTGGAATATACATGGGTGGAATATACCTGGGTGGAATATACCGGGGTGGAATATACCGAGATGGAATATACATGGGTGGAATATACCTGGGTGGAATATACCTGGGTGGAATATACCGGGGTGGAATATACCGGTCACTTATTGAAATTTCATTTTCTCGTTTCATTCTTATACTCTTTTGATTGCATCCAATATGACTTTGCAGCAGAGATCGGTTGAAAATTCTCCTCTCTTTATATTTTGCATCCGAAGCCATGAAAGTGAAGACGAAAGCGTGCAAGTATCTTTCTGAACACCTCATTCTGGCATCATTACGCTATCATTATGAGCTCTAACGATGCTCTTTGGTTGCTATCCAGTGCGACTTAATAAGCTCAATTGATAGTGACCAGTTAATGATGCCATTATTAATTAAGAGAACAGTAGGGCAAATTCTGAGTTATCGGAAGGTTCCACATTTTTGATCATTGAAGTAAAAATTAATATATGATAGTCATTTTTTAATTTTTATTTTATTCATGCTACCTAAACGAAATATGTATTCATTACATTCTTATATAAACTTATACACTTATAAACTTCTTTCATATATTCTTAAATTTTAATAGGGAATGCGTCCATATTAAATATTTCAATATTAATAGAGAAATGTTATGATATATAAGTTATGATCGAATATCCAATTATTGGTGGTACATTATTTCATTATAATTTAAAAAACATTGGTATATCTTAACCTAATAGAATATGAGAACTATATATACCATATTAAATAATAAACGATATCTAGAATTGTAATTAAGAATATTACACGCATATATTTAAACGTTCGTTGCACAACGTTAATAGAAAGAAAAAATGCAGACTTAATGACTTACAAAGAAGTTGCTTTATTTATCACCAGATGGCGCTGTTTGAAGAATAAAACTATTTTCTCATCTTTAATGGTCTTTATTTAGATAAAAGTATTTTATTATATTTCATAGTTAATTATTTTGATTTAAAAACAAAAAAATATCAATTGTTTGATTTTATCGAATCCTCTTTTAAAAATAATCTGAATTATTGCATTTTAATATATTTTGGAATTAAAGCATTTATTTCTTGCTGGTGAGAGGTTATTTAAAAAAAAAAACAATCAAATTAACAATGAAATTATGTATAGAAAAATTTAACGAACAGATTTTTCTATTATTGGAAAATATATTAAATCAATAAGACACTAAATACTAAAGATTTTTAATAATAAAATTAATAAATATTGAAACAATAATTGAAGTTTTAGATTATTGATTATAATAGTTTGAGGATTTTATCACTAAGAATATTTAATTTACTTTCACCAGATAAAAATGGATGATTTATAATTTAAATTCCTACGTGATTGATAAATCTTCTTGTTGTATATTTGGAGGGTCCAATGATGACTTCTTGGTTTCTATTCTTGCATTTATAATCTTGAGTACATTATAGTTAATATTTAAGGAAGGGTTGCAGAGTGTATGTTAGAAGGAGAGTGCCTAGTCCAAGCTAAGATAGTCACCCAGATAGGCAGTAGCGGTTCTAGGACAACTCCCCGCCAAACAATTCGCTGTGTGGACAACTCGCTGCTAGGACAACTCGCTGCTAGGACAACTCGCTGCGTTGTTTATGTTTTACCAGCGTATACATCATTTACATATATTGAAAAATATTATTAATCAGAGCAATGATTTATTTCTATTTGCTCAATAATGACGTAAAATGGTAGTTGACAAATTTCATTATTTCAATAAAAAAATTTCTTGTTATCAGATTTACAGAGAATGTCTCTGGTTGCAAAAATATTAGAGCTTTTAATTTAAATTTAGTAGAGGGTGTAACGTCTGCTTCTACTGACATACAGGGTACAAACACTAGTCTCTTTACTCCTCAGTAGTAAACTCCTCTATAGTGAACTCCTCCATAGTGAACTCCTCTATAGTGAACTCCTTTATAGTGAACTCCTCAATAGTGAACTCCTCTAAATTGAACTCCTCTATAGTGAACTCCTCTATAGTGAACTCCTATATAGTGAACTCCTCTATAGTAAACTCCTCAATAGTGAACTCCTCTATAGTGAACTCCTCTATAGTGAACTCATCTATAGTGAACTCCTCTATAGTGAACTCACTCCTCTATAGTGAATTCCTCTATAGTGAACTCCTCTATAGTGAACTCCCCTATAGTGAACTCCTCTATAGTAAACTCCTCAATAGTGAACTCCTCTATAGTGAACTCCTCTATAGTGAACTCCTCTATAGTGAACTCCTCTATAGTGAACTCCTCTATATTGAACTCCTCTATAGTGAACTCCTCTATAGTGAACTCCTTTATAGTGAACTCCTCTATAGTAAACTCCTCAATAGTGAACTCCTCTATAGTGAACTCCTCTATAGTGAACTCCTCTATAGTGAACTCCTCGATAGTGAACTCCTTAAAAGTGAACTCCTCTATAGTGAACTCCTCTATAGTGAACTCCTTTATAGTGAACTCCTCAATAGTGAACTCCTCTATAGTGAACTCCTCTATAGTGAACTCCTCGATAGTGAACTCCTTAAAAGTGAACTCCTCTATAGTGAACTCCTCTATAGTGAACTCCTTTATAGTGAACTCCTCAATAGTGAACTCCTCTATAGTGAACTCCTCTATAGTGAACTCCTCTATATTGAACTCCTCTATAGTGAACTCCTCTATAGTGAACTCCTCTATATTGAACTCCTCTATAGTGAACTCCTCTATAGTGAACTCCTCTATAGTGAACTTCTCTATAGTGAACTCCTCTATAGTGAACTCCTCGATAGTGAACTCCTTTATAGTGAACTCTTCCATAGTGAACTCCTCTATAGTGAACTCCTTTATAGTGAACTCCTCTATAGTGAATGAATTAGGATGTACCTCGTATACAGAACATATTTTCTTTAGTCTGTGAAGAATTGAGTTTTAGAAAACTAAAGGCTTTTTTTTTGACAGACTAAAGAGAATTTGTTCACTATACAGGGTATATCCTAACTCATTCACTATAGAATACTTCACTATAGTGTAGTTCACTATAGAATACTTCATTATAGAGGAGTTCACTATAGAGGATTCCTACAGTAGTTGAACAGACCTAGGCTATGTCATAGGCCTTACTGGAAAGAAAGTAGTGTGGAATGCAGAATCTCCTTTTCTTGAAATCTCCAAGAAACTGGTTACGCTGCCTAGCTCTTCAAAAAGGTACAGCAGGTAATCTTTATTCTCCCTAAATTGGTCAACAGGTTAGTGCTATAGAGATAGCTTTGACCTGTGAAGAATTTAACCTTAATGGGTCATCGTTTAATTCACCACTAATGAATTAAATTACATTGAAATATTGAAGAAAAATGACTAATATTTATTCCCAGTTATTATTGACTTCAAATCAAATAATTCAAAATAAAATGAAAGTACTATTATATTTCATATAATAATGGATGAAATTGCAGATAACTTACAAAAAAAGCATTAGCAATTATTCATGTGTACTATTATTCAAATACAAGGTTATTTTAATTACTAAATGGTTCATTCTTTTAGATAGAGAGCTACCGATTTATGGGACTAAAATGGATGCTTTTTATCTCCATTGATGTCCATTGCCATCGAAAGGCACTGCCTAATTAATTCGTAACGAGTCTTTAATGCCATCAAACGATGCCACATCAAACGAAAAAGAGAAAGCGCCGTCATTGATTGTGTTGCTCTGCCTTTGTACTCATGATTGCATTTAAAGTAAAGATAGATTACATTATCTCACTCTGAATTAGAGTATCTCGTATATCTCTCACTCTGAATTAGAGTATTTCATCGCACTCAGAGATAGAGTATCTCTCTCACTCAGAGATAGAGTATCTCTCTCACTCAGAGATAGAGTATCTATCTCACTCAGAGATAAAGTATCTCTCTCACTCAGAGATAAAGTATCTCTCTCACTCAGAGATAGCGTATCTCATTTCTCTCTCACTCAGAGATAGAGTATCACTCTCACTCAGAGAGAGAGAGTATCTCTCACTCAGAGATAGCGTATCTCATTGTTTCTATCAAAAGGTTGCAAAGTAAATCACTTTTTGATGACTTTCACTCAGTTCAATAGCTGTCCAATAATCAACAAGCTTCATTTAACGTTCAACATGGCGAACTGTAACTCTTAATGGAAACGTGAGTAGAAATAAATGAACACAGTTCATTCTCTCTCATAGATAACGTGTACATTATTAAACTTCATCGTAAGTATTGGGAATTGCACGTGATTTATCATAGGTACAGTATAGATAGGTTTATTGTATCTAACGTGGTGTATCATAGATACAGTTTTAATAGGTTTATTGTATTGCACATGGTGTATCATAGATACAGAGTAGATTGGTTTATTGTATCACACCTGATAGGTATTTTAGACACAGTGAAGATAGAATCCTTTTCTCGTATGTAGTATTATTCGAATGTGTCAGATTTTGTTTCCACATCTGAAATAAATCGTACGTCTAGCAGAATTGAACAGAGTGAATCTGTTATAATTATTTTGTAGGCAGCACAAATTCTCCGCAGATATCATTCTGTCATGAAAAATTTTTTAGTCGGTTTGATTATGTTGTATCCAGTGAATAAATATAATATTAATATTTTTAAACCCTAGTTAAGTTAAAAGCTTCAGAAATTTTTAGAATTAAATAAGCATTGTCTACTATGTTATAATTTCGATATTATATTACATATATGTCAAGTGATTATGTAACTGCATTGATATATCACTTTTATTAAATGAAATTGGATTATTTAACTATTATATTTCCGTTCATTTATTTAATCAGTATCTCTATTCAATCATGCAATGCTTTCGTTCGAAACTGTATCAAATTATATACATATATGATATATATATTAAAATTCATAGATATATAGGGTAAGTTACATATTATCGGTCAGTTTCACATTTTGGTCATTTAAAAAAAAACGATATAATAGAAATAGAATAAATATTAATTCATTGTTTTTTCCTATATGACCGAAAATATTAAACTGTTCAATAATTCATAATTTACCATATGTTACATAAGTAGATTTGTAAAGTTTTAGTATAGTCGTACAGTTTCCTTTCGGTGAATTTGAATTCATGAGTAATTTTCTGGTTGACTTTGGCTGGCATCCAAGACATTCGATACGGTTTTATTTTCTTTTCTTGCGTAAAGAAATCACCTGAATTTATCGAATAGAATTTGGCAGGTAAGAAATATTCATCTCTAGTTTCTAAATTATTTTCATTTAATAATCTAGATATTGCGAGTATTTAATATTAAGAAATAGGGCAATGAATAAGAGAATAAGAAGAATATATATTTAAACATATATTTGAATATTCAAGACATTTAATACATCTCAAAAAATTCAGCTTTAGATATTTAGAAATGGAAAAGATTCAAATTCAAATTTTTAGATTGCAGGTCAGGACGAGTTACGATCAGACGCAGGATGTCTTAACTTTCCAGTTCATTTTCTTTTTCTACTTGGTTCAAATTTATCTGGCTGTTATTGGTCGGCTCGTTATCGAGGAAAATATATGTTTTATAGTCGTGCCTATTTTACATGAATATTTTAGCTGCAGGTGATTATGGAGGCACGTGGATATGATTCTTTTGATGGAGTCCAAAAGTCAATTGGTGATGGATGCAGCCTGGGAATGGTATCATGGATGCAGCCTGGGAATGGTATCATGGATGCAGCCTGGGAATGGTATCATGGTTTCAATCTGGGAATGGTATCATGGATGCAATCTGGGAATGGTATATCATGGATGCAATCTGGGAATGGTATCATGGATGCAGTCTGGGAATGGTATCATGGATGCAGTCTGGGAATGGTATCGTGGCTGCAATCTGGGAATGGTATCATGGATGCAATCTGGGAATGGTATCATGGAAGCAGCCTGGGAATGGTATCATGGTTTCAATCTGGGAATGGTATCATGGATGCAATCTGGGAATGGTATCATGGATGCAGCCTGGGAATGGTATCATGGTTTCAATCTGGGAATGGTATCATGGATGCAATCTGGGAATGGTTTATCATGGATGCAATCTGGGAATGGTATCATGGATGCAGTCTGGGAATGGTATCGTGGCTGCAATCTGGGAATGGTATCATGGATGCAATCTGGGAATGGTATCATGGGTGCAGTCTGGGAATGGTATCGTGGCTGCAATCTGGGAATGGTATCATGGATGCAGTCTGGGAATGGCATCGTGGCTGCAATCTGGGAATGGTATCATGGATGCAATCTGGGAATGGCATCATGGGTGCAGTCTGGGAATGGTATCATGGATGCAATCTGGGAATGGTATCATGGGTGCAATCTTTGAAGGGTATCATGGATGCAATCTGGGAATGGTACCATGGATGCAGTCTGGGAATGGTACCATGGATGTAATCTGGAAAGGGTATCCTGGATGCATTATGGGAATGGTATCATGGATGCAGTCTGGGAATGGTATCATGGATGCAATCTAGGAATGGTATCATGGATGCAATATAGGAATGGTATCATGGACGCAATCTGGAGAGGGTATTATGGATGCAATCTGGGAATAATATCATGGATGCAGTCTGGGAATGGTATCATGGATGCAATCTGGAAAGGGTGTCATGGATGGAATCTGGAAAGGGTATCATGGATGCAGTCTGGGAATGGTTTGTTGGATGCAATCTGGGAATGGCATCATGGATGCAATCTGGGAATGGTATCATGGATGCAATCTGGGAATGGTATCATGGATGCAATCTGGGAATGGTATCATGGATGCAATCTGGGAATGGTATCATGGATGTAATCTGGGAATGGTGTCATGGATGCAATCTGGGAATGGTATCATGGATGCAATCTGGGAATGGTATCATGGATGCAGTCTGGGAATGGTATCATGGATGCAATCTAGGAATGGTATCATGGATGCAATATAGGAATGGTATCATGGACGCAATCTGGAGAGGGTATTATGGATGCAATCTGGGAATAATATCATGGATGCAGTCTGGGAATGGTATCATGGATGCAATCTGGAAAGGGTGTCATGGATGGAATCTGGAAAGGGTATCATGGATGCAGTCTGGGAATGGTTTGTTGGATGCAATCTGGGAATGGCATCATGGATGCAATCTGGGAATGGTATCATGGATGCAATCTGGGAATGGTATCATGGATGCAATCTGGGAATGGTATCATGGATGCAATCTGGGAATGGTATCATGGATGTAATCTGGGAATGGTGTCATGGATGCAATCTGGGAATGGTATCATGGATGCAATCTGGGAATGGTATCATGGATGCAGTTTTGGAATGGTATCATGGATGCAATCTGGGAATGGCATCATGGATGCAATCTGGGAATGGTATCATGGATACAATCTGGGAATGGTATCATGGATGCAATCTGGGAATGGTATCATGGATGCAATCTGGGAATGGTATCATGGATGTAATCTGGGAATGGTATCATGGATGCAATCTGGGAATGGTATCATGGATGCAATCTGGGAATGGTATCATGGATGTAATCTGGGAATGGTATCATGGATGCAATCTGGGAATGGTATCATGGATCCAATCTGGGAATGGTATCATGGATGCACTTCTTGTTATTTTCTATCAATTTTCATAATAATGTCTAAATTATCTTTCATTATTCAATAAGCTAAATTGTATAATGCTTTTTTTTAACTTATTTCTAATGCATTACTAATTTCGGACCGAATGTTTAATTCAATTTCAAATACTCATGCATTTCACAAATATAAATAATATGATAGTATAAAAATATCAAATATATTAATAGTATATTGTTCGTTTGATTCTGTTCTAAATTCAGAGATGCATTATATTAAAAGATTAATTCAGTGTTTTATTTAGAAGCTATACATTTTTTCTTTTGCTCTAATTAGTTACATATAATTCATGCATGAACTGATACGACTAATTAAACTTAGGATTAAAAACCAATTAAAAAAGTGACGAGTTTTAAATTCCCCTAGATATGATGCATCTGATATTTTGATGTTTTTATTTATAACATCATATTAGTTCAATTCAGCGTACAATGTTATGAAGGAAATTGCAGATATAAAACATGTCTTTTTATATATAATATAACTTTATAAATATATTTATTGTAACTCAAAGGTAATACACTAGAGGGAAACATTCAAAATACCAATTGGAATATTTAATTGGTGACAATAAAAAAATGAAATACGATTTAATATATTTTGAAAAAGTCTAAGGTGATTACTAAGAAAATTTCATTTACTTTCCAAAATGGTGTGAAAATGATATTTTATTATTAGTAGCTCTTTAAAAGATAATGTAAATGTAAAAGATAATGTAAATGATAATGTGAATAATAATGTAAATGATGATGTGAATGATAATGTAAATGATGATGTGAATGATAATGTAAATGATATTGTAAATAATGATGTAAATGATAATGTAAATGATTATGTAAATATAATATTATAAATGATAATGTAAATGATGATGTAAATGATAATGTAAATAATATTGTAAATGATAATGTAAATGATGATGTATGTGATAATATAAATGACAATGTAAATGATGATGTAAATAATATTATAAATGATGATGTATATGATAATGTAAATGATAATGTAAATAGTTGTGAAAGGATAAGGATAAGGTAAATGATGATGTAAATGATAATGTAAATTATAGTGTAAATGATAATGTAAATGATGATGTATGTGATAATATAAATGACAATGTAAATGGTGATGTAAATAATATTATAAATGAATAATGTAAATGATAGTGTAAATGTTAATGTAAATTATAATGTAAATAGTTATGTAAGGATAAGGATAAGGTAAATGATGATGTAAATGATAATGTAAATTATAATGTAAATAGTTTTGTAAATGATGATGTAAATTTCGAGTTTTAATTACATCTCATGGGACTTCAAATATCCGTGTGCTATTTTCGGATATTCCATGAATTCAAAGTATTATCAAAATAATCTTAGTCCAATTGACATCAATTTTCCATAATAAACATTATTAGAGCGTTATCATTTTCATTAGAGTATAATGTTTGAATCTAATACTTTTGAATAACTGTAAAGATCATTTTGACAAGAAGTTTGATTGCTTTGGCCTCAAAAATAGTCAATTGGATCTATATTTGCAGTCAAATTGACCAGGGAAAATAAGGACAGTAAATTTCATTCGCTTACATAATCTTTACATCTATTTTTTTTTCATAGCAAATACAATATTCTTTTAAAAATATTTGAAAATCAGTTGTATGAACTCACGTGCTCACAAGTCTACGGTAAATCTCTCTCAATCTTTCAAATAAGTGCATTCATATTCTAAGATGCTTATTTTCAGAATACTGAGAAGTAAATGACATAAATCCATTACTAAGCACTCGATAGCTTTTCTTCATCACATTTACAGAGCAGTATTTATAGATTAATATACTAGAAACTCACGATATATTTCTCATATTCTGTTTACTCTGGCAAAGTGATCTGTAATGAATATTTCTGTTATTGATAAAATTGATATGAGTTTACAAGAAGCTCTTGTAAGTATATTGAGAAATACCTTCGCAAATATATTAATGATATCTGTTACGTTTATAATGTATTAAATGTACCTACTCTAGATAGGTAGTATGGAGTGAAGAAATACGAAAATACTCTTTTATATTTTTAAACCATGATATTTTTCCATTGAAAAGAAGAAGAAACTAATCTTCACAGAATAGGAAAATGATAAACAATGAATTCTTTGAATTAGAAATAATTTTATATGATGCTATAGTAATCTCACACACAAAAAAATGTAGCTAGTATATTATGACATCATCACTGCTGAGCCAATGGGAGGTGATAGCTGCATGGAGAATGGGGGTCAATGAAGTTTTTATATTATGACATCATGGTGATGGAGAATTTCATGTTGTAATAGGGATATGGTGCTGCAATGATAATTCTTTGTCTGCAGTTGAAACTAGTCTTTAGCTATTTGAGGTTTATTTTGGACATTCTTGTTCTGTTTATTGCCAGAAGATTTAGTGCTGTTTTTTGCTAACATCTCAGGAGGTTTCAATAAATCTTTTGCCACTCTCTTTTCAATGAATCATCATGTAACTTTGGCTATAAAGTAGCACAAGAAAACAGGTCCGTTTCAGTTTATTGCAGTTGATAGAATACACGCAATTTGAATAGTGGCAAGAACTATAGTGTGGACATAACAGACCAATTGAACCAAGGGGAGAAAAAAGGTATTTGAAGAGCCATGAAAACCTATCGGAGACTCTTCTTATTTTTTATTATTACCATCGAAGATAGCAGAAAGGTTATATTTTGCACGGCATTTATTTATCATCTTATTATTCGCTTAACTGAAAAAGAATTCAATCAAATTGCCTGAAACATGATTGGACCATTGGTCATTGTTCAGTAACCATCTGGTAGAATTTTGGAAGTGATCCGGTCAAAGGTCAAGGTCAAGGTCATTAATAACTTAATAAGTACTCAATTATATTGCATTAAACTTGGTTGAAAGATTGGTCAATGTAAAGAAACCATTTGGTTATATCGGAGAAATCGGGTCAAAGGTCAAAGATCAAGGTCAAGTCCATTTATAATTCAACAAGTGAAAAAGTATTTAACCAAATTGCCTGAAACTTAATGGGACGGACGATCGGATAATGTCCAGGAACCATCTGGTAGAATTACATGAAACTTGGTGGGACGCTTGGTCATTATCCAGGAACCCGTTTATTAAATTTTGGAAGCAAGCGGGTCAAAGGTTGAGTTAATGGTCATTTATAAGTGGGGGTGAAGGTATGTTCTCTAGTTAAATGAATGTGATAAATATTTAAATTCAAGAATATTTTTGTTATATGATGAAATTCAGGTGCCGAATTATAATAGTGTAACCATTGATTTATAAGTAAGGTGCATTTGTTCCCGGGAAATGCGGTTCAATTCTCGATTAGATAAATAGATTGCATATTTAGGCAATAGGTTATTTCTTAATAACAGTAGTTTATTCTTCTGTGTGGCCAAAAATTTAATTTTTAGTGTAAATAAATTAAAATTAAAATATATATGCTATTTTGTAAGAGTGTACATACTAATTTCTCATTCGATTATATAAGAAAAAATATATAATTAAACATTCCAACTATTTTTTAGAATATTAGATTAATTTTCTATACAGTAAAACTCATCTATAATAAAATTCTGTATAGTGAATGTAGAGTCCTGAGTAAGAAAGTAGCCTCTATAGTGAATAATTTACCTTTTACTGCGAAACTAGCCTATGGTAGATTAAGTTCAAGTGAGGTCACTCCTCTATTATCATTCTATGCACCCACCATAACTTTCTCAGAGGGAAAGTTCAAAGCGAAATATCAGATTTGATGTTTCTGAGGCAAACAAACTGTGTGCCTCTCAGATACAGCTCTGAAGCCTCTCTAAAGTCAATAGTTCTTTGGTGGAACTGGAAGTACATTTCCTCCTCTGGATTGTCACACCGAAAAACTTTTGGCAACTTTCGTGGCCGTGAGTTGCAGTGAGGGGCGCATTTGCTTAGTCTATTGACAGCGATACCCTTACTTGGTTATTGCTTAAATTCTCATCTTGGAAGTTTGTGCCTAACTTTCAGAGTTCAGTTGCATGCAGTCGGTGAATAAATTTAGGAAATACCTTTTAGATTTTGATTCAGTGGGTGGATGTTTGTAAAACTGTTTAAAATACATAGGTGTATAGTACTCCATAGTACTAGTAAATAACTAGTAACTCAAATAAACTGATTCAATGAAAGAACTAGATAGTAATCCAGTTCAATCACAAAAACAAAAATATTTACCGGTGCACTTATTTCAACTAAAATATAAAAACTGGATAATTTCTAGTTACTCTAGATCAATTCAATCGGTGTCCGGAAAATTGACAGGTGGAAAATGCCAAGCGGAAAAATGCCAGCCGGAAAATTGACAGTCAGTTACTTCATTTATGTTTATTTTTATTTTATGCAATATTATTTGGTTGTATAAACACATTCTAACAATATTTTAATTTATAAGAAAGGACGTTTGCCCTTTGTTGAGAATGAGGTTTCCTTAAACTTGCTAAGTTAGACATAATTGTATCTACTAGTTTGCCGTACCTACTACCCACTTCATGATTGCTTAATGACCTGACAGGGATTAAGTAGGCAGCACGATTACCGATATGCATGTATTTGATGTTATATCATAATTAAGTACTAATGTACCAGTGGCACATGATCGGGTGTCACAGGTACATTATTTAGAGAAGTTTTATTGGTTATTACTAATTCTGTTTTTCATTAATTGACAATATTTTAACTGTGTATTTTCAGAATTGTTATTTTTTAAATTAAATTAAAGAATTAAAAGGTTTCAAAAAGTGACTGGTAGTTTTCCGCCTTGTAGTTTAACGTACACCATTCAAACATTTAAACTAGTTACTCTATTTCAAACCGAACAATGAAACTAGTTACACTAGTTCAAACCGAACAATGAAACTAGTTACACTAGCTCAAACCAAACAATCAAACTAGTTACTCCAGTTCAATCCAAACAATCAAACTAGTTACTCCAGCTCAAACCAAACAATCAAACTAGTTACTCTAGTTCAATCCAAACAATCTAACTAGTTACTCTAGTTCAATCCAAACAATCAAACTAGTTACTCTAGTTCAATCCAAACAATCTAACTAGTTACTCCAGTTCAATCCAAACAATCTAACGAGTTACTCTAGTTCAATCCCAACAATCAAACTAGTTACTCTAGTTCAATCCCAACAATCTAACTAGTTACTCTAGTTCAATCCAAACAATCTAACTAGTTACTCTAGTTCAATCCCAACAATCTAACTAGTTACTCCAGTTCAATCCAAACAATCTAACTAGTTACTCCAGTTCAATCCAAACAATCTAACTAGTTACTCTAGTTCAATCCCAACAATCAAACTAGTTACTCTAGTTCAATCCCAACAATCTAACTAGTTACTCTAGTTCAATCCAAACAATCTAACTAGTTACTCTAGTTCAATCCGAACAATCTAACTAGTTACTCCAGTTCAATCCCAACAATCAAACTAGTTACTCTAGTTCAATCCCAACAATCTAACTAGTTACTCTAGTTCAATCCAAACAATCTAACTAGTTACTCTAGTTCAATTCAAACAACCAAACTAGTTACTCTAGTTCAATTCAAACAATCAAACTAGTTACTCTAGTTCAATCCAAACAATCTAACTAGTTACTCTAGTTCAATCCAAACAATCTAACTAGTTACTCTAGTTCAATCCCAACAATCAAACTAGTTACTCTAGTTCAATCCAAACAATCTAACTAGTTACTCTAGTTCAATTCAAACAACCAAACTAGTTACTCTAGTTCAATTCAAACAATCAAACTAGTTACTCTAGTTCAATCCAAACAATCTAACTAGTTACTCCAGTTCAATCCAAACAATCTAACTAGTTACTCTAGTTCAATCCAAACAATCTAACTAGTTACTCCAGTTCAATCCAAACAATCTAACTAGTTACTCCAGTTCAATCCAAACAATCTAACTAGTTACTCCAGTTCAATCCAAACAATCACACTATTTGCCGCAGTTTCCCGCAGTTATTTACTCTTATAACTAATAGCGTATCGGTTGTTTTGAGGCAGAAAGACCGCGTCTCTGCCCCGAAAATACCAAGTGGTATTATATATCACACTACACTCTCATAGATCTGTGCTGGGGTCTGATACAATAAACTAAAACAAAAACTAATGGATAGAACAAGCAAAAGTAAATCCTGTGTTCTCAGGAGGAAAAATGAAATCTTTGAAGATACTGTAAACACTTCAGAGAAAACACAGAAATGTTTCTTGTAAGGAATTATTGCAGTGTTCGGTTGATTGGAAATTGTGATACAAATAATAATTCAATTTTTTATAATGAAAAATTAAAAATGTAATCTATAATGTATAATTTTTAGTAATTAATTTTTATAAGCAGCAGAATTTTCCCTCACTTACACACTTAATTATTTTTTCTAGTGACTATTTTTATTTTCTTATAAATATTAAATATGATAGGAAAATGTTCAAATTTATATATATAATTTAATTGTTTTACCTTTTCTGATTTGATGGTTTTATTTACTGTTAAATAACTATCAAACGCTGTTAATATAATGTACATGTATTGCAAATAAAACAGTATATGTACTGTACATGATTACTATTAGAGAATATTCTTCTACATGTAGTGTAGTACGTGTATTGCATACAGCGGTACCCCGCTCTTATTACGTCTCAGACTTTCAACAAGTCAAATAAATATGGGTCATGTCTCGCACTTACATTAAATGGTATAGAAAATATTTCTGTAGTAACATTGGAAATTTATTTTTTATTTTTCAATTAAGTTGTTTTCGCCTTAACTAGTACAAACATTATGATCTTGCAGGTGTGATTGATTAAACTTTTGTATATTAAATAATGTATTTACAAGAAAGGAAATTCAAATAAATATTAAAGAAGATATACATACTATATATAATTAATAATTCAGAGTAGAGTTTAATAATTTCAATTCTATCTTCAATAGATATTAGAGATATCTTTTTTGCAGAGCTGATCCCGCCCTAATTAGTTAGCTACATATTCGTTAGGAAGCAATAATGAGTGTCGGTGAGAGATGAACTGTATAGATTTTTCTTAGTTAGTAAAGGAATTATTGAACCCTAAAATTGATTTGAGTGATTTAATACTTTGAATGCAATAAATATAATGTAGGGTATAGTAACAAGTGACTAAACGAGTATAAAATAGTTATTTATAAAGTTTGCATCTCCTCCAGATTATAACCCTTGTATATATGGCATTTATGTATTTAATTAATGTTTGGCATTAACTGAAATAATTCGGTTCCATTATAGAAAACCGAATTTTTTTGTCACCACCCATCACTACCATTCCTTTTTCTGTGTGTATGACTCTAATCCAGCAATGTTTCATAGTATAGATGGGGAATTATTTGGAAACTTCTTAGAATTGAAATAATCATTAAAATTAACAAAGGAAATAAATATAAATTTATCGTTAATTAGGTTTTATTATGAAACATACTCTGATAACATTGCAGTATCGGGCCAACGTCGGTAAACGTTGGCAAAGTAAAGGCACGATCGGGAATTGGCACCCCAATGCTATTACACACTAGGCCAATGTATGGTAACCGACATTGGGCCAACGGTTGCCAAACAGCACTGGCCCAATGAAGGGAAACAATGGTTAACCAATCCAGTTATTTTTTGATGTACCAGTATATTTATTATACTGGTTTACCGGTTCTATTTGGCAATTGTCGCCAGAATATCAGAGATATTAGGTGCAAACGATCTCTACCAACTTTAATCACACCAAAAAGCCAATTTAATATCCTCAATTAAGTATATATTTCAAATTGTAGCCGTTTCTGGCAATTTAGTATAAATAGGCCTGTTATCCTTTCAATTATTACTTTAACACTTTATTTATTTCATTCGTAAAAAAGAGCCTGGCCGCTAGTTAATTCATATATTTAGTATAAAAAGTTATTTTTCCGATTGAAATAATTATTTAAATTGTAAATTAAACTTTCTATCTAAATTTAAATTAAAATATTACTATTTAGTTAAATTAGTGTAGGTAAAATAATATAGATTTGAGTTTGAACGTATCACCTTAATCTCGATATAGTAAAAGATGAATTTTTAGGACGGTTACTACATTGTGAGAAGTAACTGTTGTCTTCACGTGTTCTGTATAGCGTAATCTAATACACCTCTAATATAATAATAGCACTGGCTGTAGACAGGCATGACATCGGCAACATTCTGCATTAATGACAGGTTTTAAGAGGTTTATAATTCATTAATACCTAAGACGTTTATAAGTTATTCATGATACATTTATAAGTCATTTGCTAGAACTGGGTCAGTGAGTTGACAAAACGTCGGATTTGCACTAGCCCAATACAACACTAGCACTGCATCAGCAACGTTAAGTATTGCCGGTAACAATAAGTCGTTTATACGTGGTTAAACTGTTCAGGGCCGGTGGACATCCGTGAGGTGGGCCAACGTCGGGCCTTTGCTGGCCCAATACACCGAGACCGGCATGACAGGGTTGGCCCAGAGTTTCGCCCAACATTGTAATGTTTACTGGGATGGTATGCCATAGGTTTCTAAAGGGGATTCTATAAGCTGAATAGTATTTATTTAATTTGCTTCAAAATTAAACAGAATCCTATGTTTCATTTAGAATAGATGAAGATTGTTACGTAAATTGTTACGTAAATTGTTACGTAAATTGTTACGTAAATTGTTACGAAATTTGTTACGTAATAGATGATACGTAACAATTGAATCGAAAAATCAAAAACTCATAAATTTTTGACCTATTCAATATCGTACTCAATATAATAGCAATATTTATAATTTTCCAATATTAAAAATTGTTACTACAGTTGCACAATTTAACTTCAAAAAGATTATAAGATTTTAAACTTATGTTGTACAGTCCTTATATATATATATATATATATATCGCTTGTTTGCAGGAATAACGTCAAACACAAAAAACATGTATTTTCAAGTTATCCATATAGACACATATATCATAAAATACTAATTAGTTTGGTAAAAGTTTCATAGTCATAGCTCGAAAATGTACCGCTAGAGAGGCTAAATGTCCTAACGATAAAGCATTAAATTTTAGTACATTACATGTACTAAAATGCCTCTCCTGAAAAATAGCTTTTTTTGAGTTATGACAGTGTTGTCGCAAACAAGCGATATATGCCATGTCACTCTAAATTAAAATATTACTATAGTCAGTTATATAATATTTTATTTGATCCGTTGTTCGTAGAAAACAGAATATTTTAGGGATAATAATTATAAAAATGTAACTTTGAGACATGTCTCACACTTATTACCGTTTTGTTGTAAGTGCGAGACGCGATTTTGTTATAAGAGCGGGGTATGCCAGTATTTAATAAATTAGTACAATCAGATTCTAGTTTACATTACATATACCAAACAATACATGAACTGTGCATATTCCAGTACATATTTTATGTATCACTCGTTTGCAAGAACAACGGCATGTATTTTTTGAGTTATCCATATTGAGTCATACACACATAGATCTTAGAATACTGATTATTCTGGTAGAAGTTTCATCATTGTAGCTCAAATATTGACCGCTAGAGAGGCTAAATGTCCTAACGATATATCAATAAGGAAATTTTATTCCATTAAATACCATTAAATTAAATAACGTTAAATTAAATTATCTTATCTATACTAATAATTTCCATAGTGTGTTTATTTATTTGTTTATTTGATGTCCACTTTTACACGACGGGTATTAAACATGAAGAATGTAACTATGATACGCACGGGAATATATTGACTTGATATTTAAATTCCCCTGTTTTTATTCAATTTTTAAATGTATTTATCTATGAAATAAATTAGACTATGCAGAAAATTTAAATTCAATTCAATTTATTAAAAGTAACTATAATTACGGTTAATAAATTGGTATTGGTGATATTCTGTTATTTTTAACGGGAAACTACACTAGTATGTAATAAAATGCTTCTCCTACAAATGAGCAATACATTCTAATATGTGCAGAGCATATCACAGTTCATATCCATGTTCATGTAATGTATATATTCTAGTACATATACAGTTTATATCCCCAGTACATTTATAATACTTTTTCCAGCACATACACACTGTATATTCTAGTACATATACAGTGTATATTCTATTACATTTACTTTACCACATATTCATCACACTTTTCTCAAAAAGATGCCAAGAAAGGATTTTTTTGTATAATTTCTCCAAGCCATTTTCTTGCTGACTAATGATGTTGAATAATGAAGTACTTTAATTAAACACGATGCTTTCACTGTCTAGAATATAGGGCGGATTAATTAAATATCCCGAAAATAATATAGTGAGAGAATATTCATTAAAACAGAGTTTGTAAATTGAAAATTTTAAAGATGAATTTTATTCTAAGTAATGGATTATATGAAGAGATTAATATTTACTGATTATTTTTAAACGTTTGATTATAATTTATTGACGATGAAGTCATCATTTTTAATCATTTGGTGTACTGTATACAGTTTTGCTTTCTAATATGATAGTCACTATTGTATATCATGCTGTTTAAAATTGTTAGTCATGAATAAAATATCGATTAGTTATGTTCATAATGAAATATATTCATTATATATTTCATCATATGTTCACAATGAAATATATTCATATTAATATTTTATATATACAGTTAGATATATGAATTCAGCGAAATGATACGGAATTAGCTGACTACAAACTTATACAGCAATAGTAATGTCAAATTCATATAAGAAATGTGTTCATCTCGAAGTATAAGATATATTGATAAAAAACACAAATTTCCGTAGAATATTTTTTTAAATTAAAATAACTTTTATTTAGACAAATTCATCTTTCCGTATCCGTTTTCGGTAAATTTGCGCTTCGGTTAATCCGTATTTCGGTAAATCTGTTTTCGGCAAATTCGGAGATTCTGGTTTGGCGTATTAGTTTTCGGTAAATTATATATTGGCATACACGTTTTCGGAAAATCAACCTAGACTCAAATTATTTAATGCCATATTGATACAAAATTGTCACAATATTGTAACAATATCAGTCCAATGTTGCTTCAAGTATTATTTTAATTGGGATAACAATCTTAGATATAATCAATTCATAAGATTGCGGTTTAATTTACATCTCATAATTTTTCGTTGTAGGCAGATTTTCCGAAAACGAATTTACCGAAAATTAATTTGCTGAACCGGATTTTCCCAATGCGTGTTTGCCGAATCCCTAATTTTGTCGAAAACGAATTTACCAATTTACCGATGGGCAAATTCACCGAACGATAAGTTTTGTCGAAAAGAAAATTTAATTTAATTAAAAAGAACTTTTTGTGGAACTTTGTGGTTTTTATCATAATATCTTATACCTCAAAAAAAAAAAAAACATTTCTTATAATATGAATTTGACATTACTATTACTAAATAAGTTTTTATTCCGCTAACTCCGTATCAATTTGTCGCTAATTTCATATATATAACTGTATATTTTAAATATTAATATGTATATGGCATATCTAATGAAGATTAGATAAACTGATATTGAC
Organism: Caprella mutica; assembly: GCA_947561585.1. NCBI lineage: Eukaryota > Metazoa > Arthropoda > Malacostraca > Amphipoda > Caprellidae > Caprella > Caprella mutica. The sequence goes on along the minus strand of CANNZV010000380.1, from coordinate 143,133 downwards.
TGAATAAAGCTTGAGCGTATTTGAAATCAGAACAAAGACAAAGAATCCTTTTGTGGTACAAAGATTAACGGCTACCATGATTAACGAAGAAATAAATAAAAGTATCATTTGGTGTTACTAAGGATTATGATTTCTTTGTTTCGTTTCATTTCTTTCATTTTCGTGTAATTTCACATTTGGTACCAAATATGTTCCAAAAAATATTTCGGCGAATCGGTTTTTGGAAAATTTGGGTTTCGGCAAATTCACATTCTGTAAATCTGTTACGGCGAATTCTTTTTCGGCAAATCCGCTGGACACCCTGTGAATGCTTCATCATTTATTAACACCAATCGGAATCGAACGTTCAGCAACCCGATTATCATACTTTGTTTAAAAAATATTCTATTTAATCGCAAATTAATGTCTCAAATAATGTAACTAAATATATATATTTATTTTTGTTGAAAAAGACAATATTTTGCCATTATAATATATTCCTAATAGAGGGTTGGGGGTATTTTTTGAATGCGTAATATTGTTTTTCATCTCCTTTTGAATCTTTTATATAAATCAATGTCAACATCTCCTCTGGTTTCGACAGTATTGATTATTCAGATTCGAATGTTAGACATGCATGTTGTACATCACCAAGAGGAAATGGTGTAACAATATTAAAGGAAATACGTAACTAATGGTGTAGAATAGTAATAAGATATTAAAGTTGAACTTCCGGTTAGAAATCTTCATTTGACACCACAGAGTGAGAAAATAGGACTGCGATGTACCTAAAGATTTATTATAAAGAATTCATTTGCTTCATACAACTGGACACAGATTTCAAAGTCTTGTGGCAACAATGCCCAATATATATTGTTATAAAATTGCCTAGCTGCCTATAGTATTGTTAAAAAATATTTAATACTGTTATAACATTGCCTGTCATATCGACTACTGTGTCATATCGACTACTGTGTCATATCTGCTGCTGTGTCATATCGGCTACTGTGTCATATCTGCTACTGTGTCATATCTGCTACTGTGTCATATCGGCTACTGTGTCATATCTGCTACTGTGTCATATCAGCCTCTGTGTCATATCGGCTACTGTGTCATATCTGCTACTGTGTCATATCTGCTACTGTGTCATATCGGCTACTGTGTCATATCGACCACTGTGTCATATCTACTACTGTGTCATATCGGCTACTGTGTCATATCTGCTACTGTGTCATATCGGCCTCTGTGTCATATCGGCTACTGTGTCATATCTGCTACTGTGTCCTATCTGCTACTGTGTCATATCGGCCTCTGTGTCATATCGGCTACTGTGTTATATCGGCTACTGTGTCATATCTGCTACTGTGTCATATCGACTACTGTGTCATATCGGTTACTGTGTCATATCGGCTTCTGTGTCATATCGGCCTCTGTGTCATATCGGCTACTGTGTCATATCTGCTACTGTGTCATATCGGCTACTGTGTCATATCAGCTACTGTGTCATATCGGCTACTGTGTCAAATCAGCTACTGTGTCATATCGAATATTGTGTCATATCGGCTACTGTGTCATATTGGCAACTATAATTTTTTTATTCCTCTATTCATTAGAAATAAGGTTACTGGTTATAAAACTGCAGATAATTTCAAATTTTGTCCCACATATATCTATTATTTTATTTAATAATTATTAAAGTTGTTCTGGTGAGTTTTTCACTACCCTCTGACTTTCTAAGCTGACTTTGTAAGGAAAGAAAAAGTATTGTGTACTTCCAACTAATTCAAAACAATAACAAGACTAATGGATACTGTATATCATAAATGGCTACCTATCCGGTTACCTTAAATACCATTACCCTATCCGGTTACCTTAAATACCATTACCCTATCCGGTTACCTTAAATACCATTACCCTATCCGGTTACCTTAAATACCATTACCCTATCCGGTTACCTTAAATACCATTACCCTATCCGGTTACCTTAAATACCATTACCCTATCCGGTTACCTTAAATATCATTACCCTATCCGGTTACCTTAAATACCATAACCCTATCCGGTTACCTTAAATACCATAACCCTATCCGGTTACCTTAAATACCATTACCCTATCCGGTTACCTTAAATACCATTACCCTAAAAGACATTAGAAACCTACCTATGAAAGTAGCTAAATATCAAATTACCATTAAATACACGACAATACGAGATAAATTTCCTACCTATTTCTTTTTCTTCTATTTAATCTAATAGAATGTCGGATATTGAAGGGTGATTGTGAATACTCTTTGTATAATTAATTACGAAGCGAATACTCGATCACTTACTTTTCTGTTAACTGTGATATGTTATACAGGGTGACCCACAAAAAAGTGTACCCAAGTGTGAATTAATATTACTATCGTTCACGTACAACCTTAAGCAATGACGGTGGTAGAATGGATGCATGAAAAAAAATTCAATTTATATTAATTTACTCCAACTCATTTTTAACTACTTTTAAACACGGTATTTCTATTCATTCTAAGTTGGGTACAATTTTTTTGGGTCACCCTGTATAACCATAGTTCTATATCACCCTATTTATACAGATTCTAGAGAATCTTTGATTTTGATTGCAGGGGACCTTTAACATATTTCACATCATCTTCACATTTCACATCATCTTCACATTTCACATCATCTTCACATTTCACATCATCTTCACATTTCACATCATCTTCACATTTCACATTTTCAGTTATGTAAATCAAACTAATGATGACGTCCATAAATAACTTTTGATCTGATTAACCTTTCTGAATGTTTAAGTTACTTGTTATTCCTGAGGGAGGTACAAGTTATCTATTCTATATTAACTTTAGTTTGATAGCTTTTATGTTTGAACCATTTACGGTAAACTTTATTTATTTTATGTTGTTCGCATCTGTATAATTTTTTAAAACGACCAAACAAAACACGGTCCTAAGATCTAATAATTTATTTGAAACTCAGAATTTAAAATTTGCTGAAAAATGTTAAATTATGAACTGATAAAATTTTCTAGAATAGATATAATAATAAATAATGAAATCTTGAATTTATCTGTAAGTTTCTGATTCAAAATTACCATTACTTAACTTTTATATTTTGTGAGTAAAATAAATTCTCTATCATTTTCCAATTTTAAATTGAATTTTCTGTATATTTATATCTTTGAACTGCTTAAATTAAAGCTAGACATTGTTTTTATAAAAATAAAATGTTATATATTTTCAATGTCAGGAGCTGCGGGAAGAAATAATTTCCAAGCATTATCTGATTTAATTCAGTATTAATATATTCTATTTTATGTGAAATATACGAGTATAGAATAGAAATAGCGAGCATTCACATAGATATCATGGCACTAGAACTTTTCCCCACCGAACTTTTCCCCGTTGGATAATTCCCTGCCGGGTTAATCCCGCCAGACTAGACCTCGCCCAGACTATTTCTCGCCAGACTATTCAATGCCGGATTATTTTCCGCCAAACTATTCCCCGACCGGGCTATTTCCCTTCAGACTATTCCCCGCCTGGACTATTTCCCGCCAGACTATTCCTCGACCGAACTATTTCCCGCCAGACTTTCCCCCCCAGGCTATTCCCCGCTTGGACTTTATTTATTATTTTCTTTGCCAGTTATCATAAAAATAGCGATGTATTTACTTCTCGTTCAAATTTAATTGCATTAATTGCAATATATAACAGAATTAATGAACATATACTATAGATTTTTATTACACTTAATATTGACCACTTTTTATAGTATCCTCTTTTTAATCATGCATATCTAACACTTATGCCTTAAAGAATATACAATGATTTAACCATTACTATAAAAATACATAGATAAGTTAGAGAGTAGAAATCCTTAAATCAAGACTTTTCAAGTAGTCAGATTTGAAGACGATTTAGATTTAGTGTTCTTCATCTTCTCTAAAAAATATCTTATGAACACTAATTATCTAAGGAGTAACCAACTCAAAACGGGTTCAGTTCAAGGAGTTGGTAGTGACCTATTTCAAGTGAACTAGTGACCTATTTCAAGTGAACTAGTGACCTATTTCAAGTGAACTAGTGACCTATTTCAAGTGAACTAGTGACCTATTTCAAGTGAACTAGTGACCTATTTCAAGTGAACTAGTGACCTATTTCAAGTGAACTAGTGACCTATTTCAAGTGAACTAGTGACCTATTTCAAGTGAACTAGTAACTTATTTCCATGCAAATATTATATAAAAAAGGAAAAATCTAGAAAGATCTGTTATTGTTACGGCATACACTCTCACGGCAACAAATTTAATTGTCAAGCTATTTTTTTCGATAATTAAATGAAAAATCTTAATATTAAATTGTCTTCAGAGTAAAATGTAATTTAATTTTTTTGGTGGGGAATAGTCCGTTTCCCGATATCACGTAAAAACACTTCAATGTATCCGAAACATTCAGGTGTTTCGCGTTCAGCCTATAACCATTGTTATGAAACCGTGACACTTAAATGCATTAACTATAAATACGAAATACCTAATTCTATATGCCCTGAATTAATTTGAGTTCATAAAAAACGAGAATTTTTATGATATTATTGTAAAATATATGTAAAATAAGCATAATAAACTATAAAAATAAATTTTATTAAAAAAAGTCACAATAATTGTGCTCTAATATATAAAAATGTGTATCCGATCGTTTAGGCAAAATATCTCAAAAAAATACTTTAAATTAATCACACACTGCAATGCTGAGAAACTAAAGTGCATCACACTGCAATGCTGAGACACTAAAGTGCATCACACTGTAATGCTGAGACACTAAAGTGCATCACACTGTAATGCTGAGAAACTAAAGTGCATCACACTGCAATGCTGAGACACTAAAGTGCATCACACTGCAATGTTGAGAAACTAAAGTGCATCACACTGCAATGCTGAGACACTAAAGTGCATCACACTGCAATGTTGAGAAACTAAAGTGCATCACACTGCAATGCTGAGACACTAAAGTGCATCACACTGCAATGCTGAGACACTAAAGTGCATCACACTGCAATGCTGAGACACTAAAGTGCATCACACTGCAATGCTGAGACACTAAAGTGCATCACACTGCAATGCTGAGACACTAAAGTGCATCACACTGCAATGCTGAGACACTAAAGTGCATCACACTGCAATGCTGAGACACTAAAGTGCATCACACTGCAATGCTGAGACACTAAAGTGCATCACACTGTAATGTTGAGAAACTAAAGTGCATCACACTGTAATGCTGAGACACTAAAGTGCATCACACTGTAATGCTGAGACACTAAAAGGCATCACACTGTAATGCTGAGACACTTAAGTGCATCACACTGCAATGATGAGACACTAAAGTGCATCACACTGTAATGCTGAGACACTAAAGTGCATCTCACTGCAATGCTGAGACACTAAAGTGCATCACACTGCAATGCTGAGACACTAAAGTGCATCACACTGTAATGCTGAGACACTAAAGTGCATCACACTGTAATGCTGAGACACTACAGTGCATCACACTGCAATGCTGAGACACTAAAGTGCATCACACTGTAATGTTGAGACACTAAAGTGCATCACACTGCGATGCTGAGACACTAAAGTGCATCACACTGTAATGCTGAGACACTAAAGTGCATCACACTGTAATGCTGAGAAACTAAAGTGCATCACACTGTAATGCTGAGACACTAAAGTGCATCACACTGTAAAGCTGAGACACTAAAGTGCATCACACTGTAATGCTGAGACACTAAAGTGCATCACACTGCAATGCTGAGACACTAAAGTGCATCACACTGTAATGTTGAGACACTAAAGTGCATCACACTGCAATGCTGAGACACTAAAGTGCATCACACTGTAATGCTGAGACACTAAAGTGCATCACACTGCAATGCTGAGACACTAAAATGCATCACACTGCAATGCTGAGACACTAAAGTGTATCACACTGTAATGCTGAGACACTAAAGTGCATCACACTGTAATGCTGAGACACTAAAGTGCATCACACTGTAATGCTGAGACACTAAAGTGCATCACACTGTAATGCTGAGACACTAAAGTGCATCACACTGCAATGCTGAGACACTAAAGTGCATCACACTGTAATGTTGAGACACTAAAGTGCATCACACTGCAATGCTGAGACACTAAAGTGCATCACACTGCAATGCTGAGACACTAAAGTGCATCACACTGTAATGCTGAGACACTAAAGTGCATCACACTGTAATGCTGAGACACTAAAGTGCATAACACTGCAATGCTGAGACACTAAAGTGCATCACACTGCAATGCTGAGACACTAAAGTGCATCACACTGTAATGCTGAGACACTAAAGTGCATCACACTGTAATGTTGAGACACTAAAGTGCATCACACTGTAATGCTGAGACACTAAAGTGCATCACACTGCAATGCTGAGACACTAAAGTGCATCACACTGTAATGCTGAGACACTAAAGTGCATCACACTGTAATGCTGAGACACTAAAGTGCATCACACTGCAATGCTGAGACACTAAAGTGCATCACACTGTAATGTTGAGACACTAAAGTGCATCACACTGTAATGCTGAGACACTAAAGTGTATCACATTGTAATGCTGAGACACTAAAGTGCATCACACTGTAATGCTGAGACACTAAAGTGCATCACACTGCAATGCTGAGATACTAAAGTGCATCACACTGCAATGCTGAGACACTAAAGTGCATCACACTGTAATGTTGAGACACTAAAGTGCATCACACTGCAATGCTGAGACACTAAAGTGCATCACACTGTAATGCTGAGACACTAAAGTGCATCACACTGTAATGCTGAGACACTAAAGTGCATCACACTGCAATGCTGAGACACTAAAGTGCATCACACTGCAATGCTGAGACACTAAAGTGCATCACACTGTAATGCTGAGACACTAAAGTGCATCACACTGTAATGCTGAGACACTAAAGTGCATAACACTGCAATGCTGAGACACTAAAGTGCATCACACTGCAATGCTGAGACACTAAAGTGCATCACACTGTAATGCTGAGACACTAAAGTGCATCACACTGTAATGTTGAGACACTAAAGTGCATCACACTGTAATGCTGAGACACTAAAGTGCATCACACTGCAATGCTGAGACACTAAAGTGCATCACACTGCAATGCTGAGACACTAAAGTGCATCACACTGTAATGCTGAGACACTAAAGTGCATCACACTGTAATGCTGAGACACTGAAGTGCATCACACAGTAATGCTGAGACACTAAAGTGCATCACACTGTAATGCTGAGACACTAAAGTGCATCACACTGCAATGCTGAGACACTAAAGTGCATCACACTGCAATGCTGAGACACTAAAGTGCATCACACTGCAATGCTGAGACACTAAAGTGCATCACACTGCAATGCTGAGACACTAAAGTGCATCACACTGCAATGCTGAGACACTAAAGTGCATCACACTGTAATGCTGAGACACTAAAGTGCATCACACTGTAATGCTGAGACACTTAAGTGCATCACACTGCAATGCTGAGACACTAAAGTGCATCACACTGCAATGCTGAGACACTAAAGTGCATCACACTGCAATGCTGAGACACTAAAGTGCATCACACTGCAATGCTGAGACACTAAAGTGCTTCACACTGCAATGCTGAGACACTAAAGTGCATCACACTGCAATGCTGAGACACTAAAGTGCATCACACTGTAATGCTGAGACACTAAAGTGCATCACACTGCAATGCTGAGACACTAAAGTGCATCACACTGCAATGCTGAGACACTAAAGTGCATCACACTGCAATGCTGAGACACTAAAGTGCATCACACTGCAATGCTGAGACACTAAAGTGCATCACACTGCAATGCTGAGACACTAAAGTGCATCACACTGCAATGCTGAGACACTAAAGTGCATCACACTGCAATGCTGAGACACTAAAGTGCATCACACTGTAATGTTGAGACACTAAAGTGCATCACACTGCAATGCTGAGACACTAAAGTGCATCACACTGCAATGCTGAGACACTAAAGTGCATCACACTGTAATGCTGAGACACTAAAGTGCATCACACTGTAATGCTGAGACACTAAAGTGCATAACACTGCAATGCTGAGACACTAAAGTGCATCACACTGCAATGCTGAGACACTAAAGTGCATCACACTGTAATGCTGAGACACTAAAGTGCATCACACTGTAATGTTGAGACACTAAAGTGCATCACACTGTAATGCTGAGACACTAAAGTGCATCACACTGCAATGCTGAGACACTAAAGTGCATCACACTGTAATGCTGAGACACTAAAGTGCATCACACTGTAATGCTGAGACACTAAAGGGCATCACACTGCAATGCTGAGACACTAAAGTGCATCACACTGTAATGTTGAGACACTAAAGTGCATCACACTGTAATGCTGAGACACTAAAGTGTATCACACTGTAATGCTGAGACACTAAAGTGCATCACACTGTAATGCTGAGACACTAAAGTGCATCACACTGCAATGCTGAGATACTAAAGTGCATCACACTGCAATGCTGAGACACTAAAGTGCATCACACTGTAATGTTGAGACACTAAAGTGCATCACACTGCAATGCTGAGACACTAAAGTGCATCACACTGTAATGCTGAGACACTAAAGTGCATCACACTGTAATGCTGAGACACTAAAGTGCATCACACTGCAATGCTGAGACACTAAAGTGCATCACACTGCAATGCTGAGACACTAAAGTGCATCACACTGTAATGCTGAGACACTAAAGTGCATCACACTGTAATGCTGAGACACTAAAGTGCATAACACTGCAATGCTGAGACACTAAAGTGCATCACACTGCAATGCTGAGACACTAAAGTGCATCACACTGTAATGCTGAGACACTAAAGTGCATCACACTGTAATGTTGAGACACTAAAGTGCATCACACTGTAATGCTGAGACACTAAAGTGCATCACACTGCAATGCTGAGACACTAAAGTGCATCACACTGCAATGCTGAGACACTAAAGTGCATCACACTGTAATGCTGAGACACTAAAGTGCATCACACTGTAATGCTGAGACACTAAAGTGCATCACACAGTAATGCTGAGACACTAAAGTGCATCACACTGTAATGCTGAGACACTAAAGTGCATCACACTGCAATGCTGAGACACTAAAGTGCATCACACTGCAATGCTGAGACACTAAAGTGCATCACACTGCAATGCTGAGACACTAAAGTGCATCACACTGCAATGCTGAGACACTAAAGTGCATCACACTGCAATGCTGAGACACTAAAGTGCATCACACTGTAATGCTGAGACACTAAAGTGCATCACACTGTAATGCTGAGACACTTAAGTGCATCACACTGCAATGCTGAGACACTAAAGTGCATCACACTGCAATGCTGAGACACTAAAGTGCATCACACTGCAATGCTGAGACACTAAAGTGCATCACACTGCAATGCTGAGACACTAAAGTGCTTCACACTGCAATGCTGAGACACTAAAGTGCATCACACTGCAATGCTGAGACACTAAAGTGCATCACACTGTAATGCTGAGACACTAAAGTGCATCACACTGCAATGCTGAGACACTAAAGTGCATCACACTGCAATGCTGAGACACTAAAGTGCATCACACTGCAATGCTGAGACACTAAAGTGCATCACACTGCAATGCTGAGACACTAAAGTGCATCACACTGCAATGCTGAGACACTAAAGTGCATCACACTGCAATGCTGAGACACTAAAGTGCATCACACTGTAATGCTGAGACACTAAAGTGCATCACACTAAAACACTTTCAATTTCTTGAAACACGTAAGTAATTTATATTAAAACTAGATTATGTGCACTCGGCAGAACGTATACCTTCGCCGCCGCTTATCCGTTTGCTACCAAAATCTAATAAACTGGTTACTGGATAGTGACAAATCGTCCCACCAAGTTTCAAGCAATATAGTTCAATACGTTTTGAGTCATTGAGTTATAAATGACCTTGACCTTGACCGTTGACCGGATCGCTCCCAAAATTCTAACAGATGGTTCCTGGACATTGATCAATTGTACCATCAAATTCCAAACAATTTGGTAGAATACTTTTGAGTTTTTGAGTTAAGAGAATAACAAGATGATAAATAAATAATTAAATGAATAAACGATTGCTAAAATATGACCTTCCCGCATTCTGCGAAGGTAATCAGCAAACTGTGATTTGTGAAATTAACATTATACCGAGATTCCTTTCTTTGATAGTACATATATATAATAGTAACTGTATAATAGTAACTGTATAATAGTAACTGTATAATAGTAACTGTATAATAGTAACTGTATAATAGTAACTGTATAATAGTAACTGTATAATAGTAACTGTATAATAGTAACTGTATAATAGTAACTGTATAATAGTAACTTCCACTATCAATAGTTTAATATTGCCCATACTATTACCGAATAAAAATAATCCTAATTCTACTTTCCAATTTAAAATTCCCTCTGTGAATAGAATTGAAACTTCAACAATGAACATTTCTATGAATTAAGTGTTTATTTATTATCATTGAATATTGTCTTCCTTGAATATAGTGTTACAATGAAGCATTGTGCTTTCTCGGGTCATATAGCCCCTTATTAATAAATATGAATGAAATTGTAAAGAGTAGTGAGGCCCCGGCCCTACTCTTATTATAAAGGGTGCTATATGTTCAATAAATGAATAAATATATTCCATATATTAATTCCCTATACATAACAAGGTTTTATATATGATAATATAAGGTACTGCATCATGTTGCCTATATTTTCATTATTAAAGTCAAGATATTGTGAATGATATTCTACTGAATATTGAAACAATTGATGTTTATTGAAATTAAATAGCATTATTGAGAATGTTCAATTGATTTTCATATATTGTTTCAGATGTACAATTGTACATCTATTCTGTAGTCATTATTTGGTTATATTATTGTCTAAATAAATTAATGTATCTAAACGTATTCAGTTATTGTCAAAATGTACGTAATTTATCACTGTAATATACTCCATTTTTGTTAAAAAAAGATTAAATTGTATCAAAATATACTTATACTAATTTGTGTTTAAAATGTACTTTATTTTGACTAAATATATTCAATTTGTATCGAAATATACTTAATATCATTCAAAATATATACCTACGTTCACATATAAATCAATCCATAGAATCAATTTCCAAAGGTTAAGAACAGACACTCTCGTATACATCATTTACTGAAAAATAAATAAATGCAGCTTAAAACATTAGCTTCTGCAATCTGCAAAGGTAATAATTAGAGGTCCCCATTCAGCTCCACCTCCTCCTTTATTCTCTCGCAAGGTTCCAAGTCCGAAGAGTCGCCCCTGTACATCTCACAGAGAAGATCCTCACGACAGGTCTGGTCACACGTGGAGAGTTCCTCTGGGTCCTGCCAGTAGTTGAAGTAGTGCCTGAAAAGAGGGGTATTAGAGGCATTAGAGGGGAGGGGGGATATTAGAGGAGATAGGGGATATTAGAGGCATTAGATGAGAGGGGGGATATTAGAGGGGAGAGGGGATATTAGAGGAGATAGGGGATATTAGAGCCATTAGATGAGAGGGGGGATATTAGAGGGGAGAGGGGATATTAGAGGCATTAGATGGGAGGGGGATATTAAAGGGGAGAGGGGATATTAGAGGCATTAGATGGGAGGGGGAATATTAGAGGGGAGAGAGGATATTAGAGGCATTAGATTGGAGGGGGGATATTAGAGGGGAGAGGGGTATTAGAGGCATTAGAGGGGAGGGGGGATATTAGAGGAGATAGGGGATATTAGAGGCATTAGATGGGAGGGGGGATATTAGAGGGGAGAGGGAATATTAGAGGCATTAGATGGGAGGGGGATATTAGAGGGGAGAGGGGATATTAGAGGCATTAGAGGGGAGGGGGATATTAGAGGGGAGAGGGGATATTAGAGGCATTAGATGGGAGGGGGATATTAGAGGGGAGAGGGAATATTAGAGGCATTAGATGGGAGGGGGATATTAGAGGGGAGAGGGGATATTAGAGGCATTAGAGGGGAGGGGAGATATTAGAGGGGAGAGGGGATATTAGAGGCATTAGATGGGAGGGGGATATTAGAGGGGAGAGGGGATATTAGAGGCATTATATGGGAGGGGGGATATTAGAGGGGAGAGGGGATATTAGAGGCATTAGATGGGAGGGGGGATATTAGAGGGGAGAGGGGATATTAGAGGCATTTAGAAGTGACTTTAAAGGCATAATTTCAGGTATTTAGATCAGGTGAACTTCAGGCATTTAAAAGTAAACTTCCTGTATTTAGAAGTAAATTTTCATTGCAGATATTTAAAGGTTCTCATTTAGAAGTAAACTTCAGGCATTTAGAAGTTCACTGCAGTCATTTGAAGGTTCACTGCAGTCATTTATAATTTTGCGAAAGACAGGGTCAAAGTTCAAGGTCAAGGGCATTTATGAATCAATAACTAAGAAAAAAAATCAACCAAATTGCCTGAAATTTGGTGAGACGATTTGTCATTATTCAGGAACCAGTTTACCAGATTTTGGGAGTGATCGGGTCAAAGGTCATTTCAAGGTCATTTAAGACTCAAGGATTATTGATGGTCACTGTCATTTATAAGCGACGGCAAATATATACGCTCTACGAGTGCCTGTCTTTTAGTTTCTAATATCAAAATGAGGTCATTAATGGCATTTAAAGAATACAGTCCACATTTTCTGTCTATCAATTTGTTTTTTATCTTTATTTTACCTGATATATTCGTCAAAAAGAGTCGAATTGGATGCCATTTGCCATCCCAAATCGGCCCAAGTACCGGGATTCAAATCCTTTATTCCATAGGCACTCTTGGCTGAATAAGAGAAGTGGAAATGCGCATCGTCTTCATAGTTCGCTTTCGTCAAGTTCAAGAGGTAGGTTTCGTGGTCTATCGGGGCCTGGAGATATGTTGGGGAATATTTGGCGGTAAAATAATTTGAATGAAACAAATTAGAAAATAATTAACTAAATGCCTATGAATAATGAAATATAGGTACTATTGATTTCCATTTTTCCATTTATAGGACAAGGATAAATTCAGATTAATAGACAGGTTCCACATTTTCGGTCATATTAGAAATAGATAAATAATAATATGGATCGAATATTTGGAACTGTTTGATATCTGATACCCTAGTACCCAAGTGTTAATTACCCAAGTAGCGTTCTCATAGCCCCCATCAATGGTGAATATCCTAAATGCCGGACTCTTCCTCTCTAGTTCGGTAGCAGACGGTATAAGGTAGGACACCCCAATGGCCCTGGTGTTGTCCTCCACATCCCACAGAATGCGGTAATGGTCACTGTGATGGTGACCAGAAAAGATGGCAGTGATTGTAGATTCGAATCTGAAAGAAAGGATACTCCTGAGTTTTAAAGTACTGCTTCCTTCATAACTCAATGCCATTTCATATCTCGGGTGCACTAGATAGTTTTCTAAGATTAAAATCATAGAAAACTTTGGTTATTGAGGGATAACTAGGACGAAATTCTTGATGTATATCCTTTTTTATAATTTAAACATAGAAACTACTTCAGAACTTAAGTGCATTTCAGGTCCTTCATAACTCGGGTGCTTAAAAAACTTAGGAGTTTCACTGTAAGAATCGGGCTTAATAGTGGACTCAGTAAAAGGAGCAACCTCAGTAAAATCGGGTTCCCTGGTTTACGTGTCTAATAATAAATACGGTAACACTTTACTTTTTCCTGTGCCTTTCCTGCTACATTGGAAGGATACTAAAAGGAAAAGTACTTAGTCAATCTAATTGAAGATATGATAGGGAGGAACCTTTTGTAATCCTATCTATTGTAGTTACAGGAAAAGTTTCACAGCACCCAGTCTAAAGACAAAGATAGTTAATAGATGATAACTGAGACCCGAACTGTAATTGTAGATTGTTTGAGTGCCTAGTAACAACTGTCTATAGGATGAGTACCTTGATGTCAATGCTTACGGGCTGAGTACCTAGATATCACTGTTTACGGGTTGAATCCCTAGATGTCATTGCTTACGGGCTGATTACCCGGATACAACTGAAATAATCTTTATGTGTTACTCTCATATATTTTGTGATATAATCACTATTATTATGATTACTAATCACCAATAATCACTATTATTATGATTACTAGTGTAGTTTCCCGTTAAAAATAGCTGGTCTCTAATATTGATATAGAGGTAATTTTGATGAATTCAATTAACATTCACTTTTCTGCATAAGCTGATCCTATATAGTATAAACTGATATATGTATTAAATACTATTTGTATATTCTATAAATAAAATACATATGATACATATCATAGTTATTTCCTTCATGTTTATTACCCGTCAAGTAAAGGCGGACACCAAATGAATAAATAAACACACGGCGGAGATTATTAGTATAGGTTTCATTAGTGCCTACTTCTGTCACCTGATATTGACGCATGTGGACTTTGTATTTATTGCTGATTAATATAATTTTTAATGAGCTGTCAGGTACAGTGGAAATTATTTAGTCTATACAACAGGTAGGAAACTTCTATAGTATTTTATCCTACACTTTTATTATTTAATATCACACTTTTAGTATTTTATCTCTCCTTTTCAGTATCTAATATATCTAAATTATCTATTAAATTGATATTTAAGCATATAATTATTTCAGCTGAAAGCGAAAATCTTTGTAATTCCATAGAAAATTGAACGGATCCACAAATTCGATTATATAAGAAAGAAGTATATAATAATCATTATTAAAATATAGGTTAGATATTAGTTATTAAATACTTTTTCTTTATGAATGAAAATGTGGAACTGTCCGATAACTCAGAATATACCTTATAATACTTGAATTGTTTGCATCAGTACCAAGAAGTCATTGCTACCCGTGATGATCACAAAAACCTACCAGTTACTGACACTTTACCTGGTGTATATCCTAGTGTATATCCTTTACCTGGTGTATATCCTAGTGTATATCGTTTACCTGGTGTAAATTCTGTTGATCTGATGACTCCATATTTCCTGACAGTCCCTGTCACCAGTCGCAATGTGGTCCAAAATGTGAACCTTTTCACCAGCTGCCTCGGCATCGGTTAGTACACCGGTGAGCCAAGCAAGCTGCCCAGTAGGGTCCTTGTTGTCCATCAGCAACCACCTTAAAATATATGTGTAATATATAAGGTATGTATATACATAATATATTTTATGTACGTATATATAATGTATGGTATTTAATAGTAGAACATTAACCCTATGATCCCAACTGAAAAACTGTGAGGTTTAAAACAACCGAAAATTATATATAAAGAGCAGAATGAAGGATTTGAACAACCACCAATAGTTGTAAATGAAGTGCACAGTAAAGAGTTAAAACAACCACCAACAGCTATATACTATATTCTTTACATCAATTTACCAAAAAAACTCTACACTCTTACCAGTTCCAAGTGTAACAGTACATAGTGTTCACTGCTATCACTCTCAGTCCAGGAAAAGGAGAGTAGGTGTAAAATCCTCCTATGCGCACAGTCTCTAAATTTGCGGCAGGTATGCCTCCTTTCTCCCATTTTTCTGCCAAGTAGTCGTAGAGCCACTGGACGCTGAAACCTTCGTCATACACAGCTGGTACTGGAAAACTGGGGAAATTTATTATTGGTTACATTTCTCATGGAACTATTCATTTATTGAAAATTATTAAATAATATTTTTATGAATATTTTATCATGAAATAAATTTTCATAAAATCATTTTTTTAGGAAATAAGTATTATATTATATAAATATTCATGAAATATTTTTTTAACGTTGAAAACTGATGTTCCACTATTGAATTGGAGGTTTCAGATTTCAATTTTTGATGAATGAATTGAATTTTTCATGTTTTAAACATGTTTGGGTGGTATATATCAATAAATAAACAATTTTTCGGTAACCGGCGGGATAACATACAATCTTTAATATTTTCCTCAACTATAAACACAGACCTGTTCTCGGGATAACTGTCATGGTTGCCTATGGACTGCAGTACAGGAATATCAGGAAAAACAGAGTAGACTGTCTCACTGATGAAATCCACTGCCCCGAGGTTGGTTTCCTTGCTTTGCATCCATGCGTCGTGAGGGGGGTGGTCACCTGTGAAGTACCTGGTGAAAAACACTAGGGTAAGTTACGAATTATCGGTCAGCTACACATCTTCAGTCATGTAAGAAAAAATAAAATAACACTAGCTCAGGCTACGAATTATGATGATAATTTTAGTGAGATCTAAGAAATAGACAGATTCATCAAAATGACAAACTAAAAAATTAATTAATTATCGGACAGTTTTACATTTTCACATAAAAAGTTAATCGTGAAAAAAATGAACGATATTTTTATACTATATAGGCAAAGAAAACATATTAAACGATAAAAAAAAATGTTTGTCTATTAAAAAAGTGACTATTGCTTAACTAAAAGTGTACAAATGTGTTCTAACATATAACACCGTATACATGTGTACTGTATCGGATCATTTAAAGAAAATATCTCAAAAACAACAACAACCGAAAAATACATCATTTGGAAGGAGAAATTTATGCTGTAATAGGCTACAAAGGGTAAATAAATATTAATTAATTTTTCATTCCATTCACCAATTAAAATAAATTAAATAATAGATATAATATATATTTTCTGATATCATCGAGGATTTGGATCTGTTCAATAATTCGGAACATACTCTAATTAGCAACACAAGAATAGATTATATCACCAATTTTTCATTAACTTTAAAGAAAAATATTGACAAGTATGTTTTTTAAGCAATGTATTAAAATGCAAAAAAAAACAGTTCACTGAGGAAAAAAAACCTTTTATTGAAAAAATAATTTTCAAATAAAATAATTTTTTTATTAATATGATCTAATTACAAAAGTTATTACTGTTGAAAATGATATTAAAAAATATTTCGAACTTTTTTTATTGAGAAATCAATTTTGAAATTTTTTGAAAATTCGAGAATTTAATCCATCAATCAATGACTTGAAATCATTAAATTTTCACTAGTTATCGAATTGCTTCACATCGAAGTTAATTTTAGTACATTTTAACTTTTCCGAGCAATTTAATTATCAGAGTAAAGTTTGGAGAGTTAATCAGGATGAGAGGTGATAATTAGAGCAATTTTAGCAACGTGTTCGGAACATTGGTAATGACATCAGTAGAACTACATCCTTACATTCATTTGAACTTTGAGTGGAGTTGTTAAAAAATTAACATATGATGTACTTGTAATGTAGGAATTTAATGGGTAAGTTCTGAATTATGGGATGGTTAACGTTTTCGATCATGTGTTGAAAAATATTAAATAATAATCATTGTTTAAATAAAAAATAATAAATTAAAATAATATTTTTTTCTTTTCTCAGGTATCCACAATACCTGCAGGTATCATAGACACCAATTAAAATAATTGATGAATAATAATTATTATCTAGTGTTTTTTTACATGATCGAAAACGTGGAACCGTCCGATAACTAGGAACTTACCCTAAATAGTAAAATATTATAATGTATTTACAAATAATTCGATTGTAAAATAAATTAAATGCATCTTAACCCTGAGGTTAAGGTGAGCCATAGCAGATAAGATGGAAATTCTTTTTAATCATCTATGGCTCCACCATAACTTTCATTCTGGTAGATAGGCATAAAGAGAGCATATTAAATAATAAAAAAATCTCAATTGTGCCAAACTAATGTAAGCGTACACATGTGTTCTAATATATGAAAGAGTACACATGTGATTATCTGGTTCACATGGGCGTTTCTCAAGCCGCAGGAATAAATTGTGCATAAATAAACGCTACAACTAAATAAACGTATATGTTTTGTAAGTCCATCTAGATTGGTCATATTTTACTGCTTCTATTTTGTTGCTGCGGCATGAAAAAAACACCCCATGTGGAATAGCCCTTAGGCATAAAGAGTCAGTACGTTTTCAGCACTCACACAATGTCAGGTTCAAGCAGAGCTGCTTCTTGCAGCATCAGCTCTAATGTCCACAGTGGAAGGTCACAGTTGGCATTTTCAGAGCCCCAGTAGCCTGCAAGAACGGCATCAGCAGGAACACTGGCATTGCCATCTGGGAACTCACGGCAACACAATCTGTCTTCGCACTCCACAGGTGTACCTTCTTTGTATAGGTAATCGATGTGGAAATCCGAAATGTGAAGAACTTTCAGTGTGCCTAGTCCCTGTGCGGTAATAAAAATGATTATTAAATCAGTATAAGAATAATGTAGTTATGTTATACAGTTGAACTCTTTTATAGTCCTGAGTAAGAGAAGTAACCTGTATAGTGAACAAATATTCTTTAGTCTGCCATTAATAGCATCAGTTTTTGAAAACTAATGAATATTTTATGGCATGCTATTTGACATTTGTTCACTATACGGGTTGTTTTCTTACTCAGGACTCTACTTTCACTATAAAGGACTTTATATACTTTTTCCTTAATTTTCACTTGAATTAGGTTCGTTCTATATTTTCTAAAGACAATATTAAGTTTTTATTTAGTTTCACTATTTAGTTCAGTTTAAAATCATTAAATCGACTGAGTCACAATGTTTATAAAGAATCAATATTTTAATAGAGAGGTTTCTGTCTGTCTGGTCGTCACACCGACATAATAATATATGTAAAAAGTAGCATATCTGCTATCTGTTCAATAAATGGTTTCAGTTACTAAATTGAATTTTAGTATCTTCTAGTATTTTATAACATGAATTGTGTCCATAAAATTGATAAAAAATTATAAATAAACGAAGTGTTGCATGCATTAAATATATACATGTAAATATGGTAAAGGTTATACCTACCACTTAGATCCTCTACTCATAAATGTTAGATAGACTTCTTCACCTTATTCCTCCTTTAATTCGTTGAAAATTTGTTAATATAGGTAGCTGGAAGGATGATTGTTTTATAGTATCTATGGGAGCATTGTCCCAATGTTGTTACAATATTGGGACAATGTCGATACAATATTAGGACAATGTTGTTACAATATAGGGACAGTGTCGATACAATACTAGGACAATGTTGTTACAATACTAGGACAATGTTGTTACAATACTAGGACAATGTTGTTACAATACTAGGACAATGTTGTTACAATACTGGGACAATGCTGTTACACCGTAACAATGTTGCATTAAAAAACATCGTTACCCTGGTTCTTACTTCATTTGGAGTGGGGTGGTTTACAGGTGGTTTACCTCCTGGTACATCTATTTCAAAGAGTGGCAGGGAGGAGTTACAGTGTTCACTATGGTACAAGAAACTACAGGCTGTCTCCACGCTTTGGTCCGTATTGTTAGCCACGTAGATCACTTCGGGCTGAAACAGTAGATTAAATTGTATAAAAATTTTAAACGAAAAAGACTATGTATCAATTGCTTGTTGGCATCGGGTACTATTGGATTACGATTGAAATTAAACGATGAATCACGATTAAAGAATATAACGATAGATAACCATTAGGATATAACGATAGAATATTTAGAATAAAATATCGTATTACCAAAATGAAAGAATATGATTAGAATAGAAAGTGATATTAAATTATAAATTATATGTAATGGTTCTACCAAATCTCACCCCCATGACATCGATTGTCCCCTGACAAACTGTGAGAGAGACTCTTTCAGTGTGATTAGCGCAAAAACCTTTCGCGATGTCCAGCAACTCCGGAACACTCAGTCCCGAGTTGATATAATCCATCATTCTGGAGAGGAGGAGGGTGCATGCTGAGCAAGTCAGGTCCAATTTGCTGTGAGGAAGATAAACCTTCTAAAGCACTTTCAAATATTTATACTTTGCAAAGAAATTTGATTATCGGTGCATTTTATACAGCTTAGGAATAAAACATTTCTTTGAAATTGTGTTACTGGAGTCTGATGTGAATGGATGGAAAATGATGAGAAAAGTAGGTTGTTTGATTGCAATACTAGTATGTACAGTTGAACTCATCTATAATGAAATCCTGTATAGTGATAGTAGTGTCCTGAGTGAGGAAGTAGTGTCTATAGTGAACAAAATTTATTTAGTCTTCCATAAAATGGCCATTAGTTTTCTATAACTAATGGTTATTTATGGCAGACTGAAGAAGGAATGGAGTTCAAAATATAAATTTCGACAAAACTATTTTTCCTTCTCAAAAAATTAATATAACATCAAAAAAAAAATTATTTTGCTTGTGCCTTCTCTTATATAATAAATAAATCTTATATAAGAGATGTATTTATATGTATTGAAAAATTACGTTTGATTAAATTACATTTTACACAGTAAATGATAACATATTTTTAAAAATAATTATCCATATAAGCCGTAATTTAATTCCCTGTATAAGTCGTAATTTAATTCCCCGTATAAGTCGTAATTTAATTCCCCGTATAAGTCGTAATTTAATTACCCGTATAAGTCGTAATTTAATTCCCCGTATAAGTCGTAATTTAATTCCCTGTATAAGTCGTAATTTAATTCCCCGTATAAGTCGTAATTTAATTCCCCGTATAAGTCGTAATTTAATTCCCCGTATAAGTCGTAATTTAATTCCCCGTATAAGTCGTAATTTAATTCCCCGTATAAGTCGTAATTGAATTACCTGTATAAATCATAATTTAATTCCCCGTATAAGTCGTAATTTAATTCCCCGTAAAAGTCGTAATTGAATTACCTGTATAAGTCGTAATTTAATTCCCCGTATAAGTCGTAATTTAATTCCCCGTATAAGTCGTAATTGAATTACCTGTATAAATCATAATTTAATTCCCCGTATAAGTAGTAATTTAATTCCCCGTATAAGTCGTAATTTAATTCCCCGTATAAGTCGTAATTGAATTACCTGTATAAATCATAATTTAATTCCCCGTATAAGTCGTAATTGAATTACCTGTATAAATCATAATTTAATTCCCCGTATAAGTCGTAATTGAATTACCTGTATAAATCATAATTTAATTCCCCGTATAAGTCGTAATTGAATTACCTGTATAAATCATAATTTAATTCCCCGTATAAGTCGTAATTGAATTACCTGTATAAATCATAATTTAATTCCCCGTATAAGTCGTAATTTAATTACCCGTATAAGTCGTAATTTAATTACCCGTATAAGTCGTAATTTAATTCCCCGTATAAGTCGTAATTTAATTCCCCGTATAAGTCGTAATTTAATTCCCCGTATAAGTCGTAATTTAATTACCCGTATAAGTCGTAATTTAATTCCCCGTATAAGACGTAATTTAATTCCCCGTATAAGTCGTAATTCAATTCTCCGTATAAGTCGTAATTTAATTACCTGTATAATTCGTAATTTAATTCCCCGTATAAGTCGTAATTTAATTCCACGTATAAGTCGTATTTAATTCCCCGTATAATTCGTAATTTAATTCCCCGTATAAGTCGTAATTTAATTCCCCGTATAATTCGTAATTTAATTCCCCGTATAATTCGTAATTTAATTCCCCGTATAAGTCGTAATTAATTCCCCGTATAAGTCGTAATTTAATTCCCCGTATAAGTCGTAATTTAATTACCCGTAAAAAATGTCGATGAGATCCACGAAGTCGTACTCTTCATCTTCCTCTTCTTCAAAGATATTCGCACAAACTGAAAATTGGTAAACAATTAATAATTAAAGAATTTAACCTTTACACACTGTCTAATGGGATCAAGCCACTTAGTGCGACCAAGCCACTTAGTGCGATCAAGCCACTTAGTGCGACCAAGCCACTTAGTGCGATCAAGCAACTTAGTGCGACCAACCCACTTATTGCGACCAAGCCACTTAGTGCGACCAAGCCACTTAGTGCGATCAAGCCACTTAGTGCGATCAAGCCACTTAGTGCGACCAAGCCACTTAGTGCGACCAAGCCACTTAGTGCAACCAACCCACTTATTGCGATCAAGCCACTTAGTGCGACCAAGCCACTTAGTGCGATCAAGCCACTTAGTGCGACCAACCCACTTATTGCGATCAAGCCACTTAGTGCGACCAACCCACTTAGTGCGATCAAGCCATTTAGTGCGACCAAGCCACTTAGTGTGATCAAGCCACTTAGTGTGACCAAGCCACTTAGTGCGACCAAGCCACTTAGTGCGATGAAGCCACTTAGTGCGACCAAACCACTTAGTGCGACCAAGCCACTTAGTGCGACCAAGTCACTTAGTGCGACCAAGCCACTTAGTGCGACCAAGCCACTTAGTGCGACCAAACCACTTAGTGCGACCAAGCCACTTAGTGCGACCAAGTCACTTAGTGCGATCAAGCCACTTAGTGCGACCAATCCACTTAGTGCAACCAAGCCACTTAGTGCGATCAAGCCACTTAGTGCGACCAAGCCACTTAGTGCGACCAAGCCACTTAGTGCGACCGAACCACTTAGTGCGATCAAGCCACTTAGTGCGACCGAACCACTTAGTGCGACCAAGCCACTTAGTGCGACCAAGCCACTTAGTGCGACCAAGCTTAGTGCGATCAAGCCACTTAGTGCGACCAAGCTACTTAATTTTGCAGGGAGATAATATTGGTGGGCCAGCCATAAAAGATTAAGAGATCATGACCCATTATAGGGCAAGTCCCAAATTATCAGACCGTTCCACTCTTCGATCATGTAGGAAAATATAGTCAATAATTATAATAACGAGTAAAATTTAAAATTATATAGCTTTATACGTTTGAAAATGCGAAACTTTTCGATAATTCAGAACTCACCGTACCTACAAAAATCAATTAATAAATAAAAATCATTAAATTGACTAACCTTGTGCAACAACAACCAAAAACACAACACAAACTACCGCCCTGCTACCAACCCTCATCTTGCAACCGCTGGCAACTCAGTGAATAGTTTACAGATGTGATAAGATGAAGAAAGTGTCAGCTGGTAGGTAGATAGCCTTGTCATTGTTATTAACAACAAACCTTGTGGGAAAAGAACACATCAATGTCAATATAGTGATACGAGTAATCAGGCTATAAGTGATAATTGTTTAAATCATTGAACTCTTGCAATTCATTTGAATGTTATATTCAAGTGAAACAACTTTTAAATAGCCAGTTTGCAGAAGCTGGAAAAGTGTACGTAGATATTTCCTATTTGATAAGACTGATTTTAATATGTAAAACTTATAGGTTTGACAAAATAATAATTGATTTCACATTAATACATTAAATGAGAACATTTGATTCCATTATTCGATTATATTTGTATTTCTGACTAATAGGATTTTCCGTTTATACATACTGTGTATTATCTTTTTTATTCAGATATGCTGCTCTAAATATTTGTATTTACTTATCGTGCATTTATGTACCCTTTAGCTTAAAATAATTGTTATGTGTGAGTATCATTTATTTTAAGATAGAGACTCACCATTTCATCTAACATATTATTCTCCATGCCTTCACTATTTTAATAAACAAAGCATGAGTTTTCATTCGAAACTGCAAAATCTCATCACTTTTATCTTTCCAGATGTCGCCTTAATTTCAACACGTCCGCGTAATTCAAAAATGAAACTGAAAACCCCGCGTTTCACAGTAGTGAACGTCGACGGAGTTTTATTTTTCTCGCAGGTATCGTTTTTATTAATTCGGACAATGGTGTTCTTTTGAGATGTTAATGCTATGCAAATAAAAGTCCTGGGCTTAGCTTTACAGGGATTGATCTGCATAACTGACTGCGGAAAAAATGAACGCTTGCCTCTTGCTTTCTCGCCGGAAAAATTGGATGCAGTTTGTGTTTTCGATGTGGGAAATATTAGGTTTTAAAAGAGATTAATGATTTACTTCTTAAGGGGATTGATACCCTAAGATGTTAAAATAATTATTCGCCTAAAAACACCTGCAGGTGTGTAGAAAACACTGTAAATATTACAGTCATAGCTTGTCTGTAGCACGTACAGTGGTGGAGGAGAGGTTAGGAACGCATTTGCCTTTCCACAACCCAGATGGGTTTTTGGGGAAATAAAATCCCCCCTGCATTCTAGTCTCCAATAATAAATCAGTTCCGCACTGTCTTTTACGGGGAGAATGAGTCGCTGGTTTAAGTGATACATCCTTCTAGAGCAATTTGACCTGATGGTATGGTAGATATGTTTCAGTCTCTCCTGAACACTTACGTTTTGGGTTTATTGATGCTCTCTAAATCTGTCAGTTTTTATTGTAACGAGAATTGGCAGGGCTCGTTTGAGAGAGAAAGAGGTGCTCTGTAATATAAAATCGAGGTTTTTTGAATGTATGAATTAGTGAAATAAAATTTAGCAAATCTTTTTTGAAAGAGTTACTAAAACTAGGGTTTCACAAAACATTAAATTTTTTTCAAATAATCTAAAACAAAGTAATAATTTCAAATATCTCAATGCTATATCGTGAAACAACTCTTCTTTCAAAACAATCCTATCTAGCTTATTTGAGTGAAAATGTGAAGTTTATACAAAGCGTTGAAGTTAGCCCTTAAAATATTCGTTACCTATCCAAAAATTTGTTTTCTATTGGCTGTAGTCATATTTAGCAAGAAAAAAGAATATTCTCTTTTGTCCTGTTATACAACTCTCAGATTATTAATAAATAAAAAAACATCAGAATGGTTTCGATCTCCTCAAAGACGTTGTGGTATAAATATAGACCAAACGCTAAACGCTTCTATACAATTCAATAAAACTAGTATTTGGATCTTATATGACGCCATTTTTTATTTTTCTGAACGGTGAATATTTGAAAATAGAAAATTATTTGAAATAAATGTTTTAATTCGAAATTATTTTAAATATTTATTATTTTAAATTCTAAATAAGTTAAAGATTATATAATATAAATTAAATTGAGCTTCAGCTCTGACTAATGAAGTGGACCCAAGTTAAGCTAGAACGGGCACTCGTAGCGCAAACATTTGCGGTCGCTACAATTTTTGTTCATTTTTGACCTTTTTATGACCTTGACCTTGAATATTGACCCAATCACTCTCAAAATCAAATTAAATAGTTCCAGGAGTATGACAAAACGTCCCACCAAATTCTAATCAATTTGGTTCAACAATTTTTGAGTTATTTGTATAACTTTACTACAAATAAATAAACATTTCCTTTTAATTTGCATAATATTAAACCTCGGCAATTTTGCAAAGGTAATTAATTAATTATGATAATTTCCAGCAACATGGCGTGTTTCTATTAATTAATTCCTCTCTTTAATAACTCTGTGAACAATTTCAATTGAACTGTTTTTACTGAAGAAAAGTATTAATTAATTGATTGGATATTTATTTTTCATATTATATTATTCTTAATTGGTATTTAAATACTACTATCAAATTTATTTGCAAATTTATCAGCAAATGAAATATTCTGTAATTTTACTATTTAATCAAATTCAGATAATGACTTAATATATTTAATTCTAATAAAGTTATAATTATATTTCAACTGAAGATTGATCCATCTACAACCGCTTATCAACAAAAAATCCTAAAAAGAATTGATTATAGTAAACTAGTTGAATTTTACTTATTCAACCAATAAATTACAATGATAAGCAGATAACAAATATAATATTTGAAAGCTGTATATTTCTAAAGTTGCATATAAGATATTTCAAAGTGTTTTCCTTATCTAATAAATTAACGTGGTTCCTGGTGATCATATTCTACATAGGTAAATACATTAGATATTGCATAGTAACTAATTATGATTATATGCTATTAATGGTATAATTTTGGTAAGCAGTTTTAGGTTATTACACAGTGACTATTTTTCTTTTCTTTCTTTTCTCCTACATGTTACAGTAACGTAACTATACAGTGAGTGTGTAACGTAACTATACAGTGAGTGTGTAACGTAACTATACAGTGAGTGTGTAACGTAACTATACAGTAACTGTGTAACGTAACTATACAGTAACTGTGTAACGTAACTGTACAGTAACGTAACTATACAGTGAGTGTGTAACGTAACTATACAGTAACTGTGTAACGTAACTATACAGTAACTGTGTAACGTAACTGTACAGTAAGTGTGTAACGTAACTATACAGTAACTGTGTAACGTAACTATACAGTAACTGTGTAACGTAACTAAACAGTAATTGTGTAACGTAACTGTACAGTAACTGTGTAACGTAACTGTACAGTAACTGTGTAACGTAACTGTACAGTAACTGTGTAACGTAACTATACAGTAACTGTGTAACGTAACTGTACAGTAACTGTGTAACGTAACTATACAGTAACTGTGTAACGTAACTATACAGTAACTGTGTAACGTAACTATACAGTAACTGTGTAACGTAACTATACAGTAACTGTGTAACGTAACTATACAGTAACTGTGTAACGTAACTGTACAGTAACTGTGTAACGTAACTGTACAGTAACTGTGTAACGTAACTATACAGTAACTGTGTAACGTAACTGTACAGTAACTGTGTAACGTAACTGTACAGTAACTGTGTAACGTAACTATACAGTAACTGTGTAACGTAACTATACAGTAATTGTGTAACGTAACTATACAGTAACTGTGTAACGTAACTATACAGTAACTGTGTAACGTAACTATACAGTAATTGTGTAACGTAACTATACAGTAACTGTGTAACGTAACTATACAGTAACTGTGTAACGTAACTATACAGTAACTGTGTAACGTAACTATACAGTAATTGTGTAACGTAACTATACAGTAACTGTGTAACGTAACTATACAGTAACTGTGTAACGTAACTATACAGTAACTGTGTAACGTAACTATACAGTAACTGTGTAACGTAACTATACAGTAACTGTGTAACGTAACTGTACAGTAACTGTGTAACGTAACTATACAGTAACTGTGCTGTAATGTGCATTAATACACCTCTTTTTTTTTCTCTGATAGTACATTAATATACCTTCACTTTTTTCTCTAATAGTACATTAATACACCTCTACTTTTTTCTCGGATAGTACATTAATACACCTTCACTTTTTTCTCTGATAGTACATTTATACACCTTTACTTTTTCTCTGATAGTACATTTATACACTAGAATTGCGAGTTATTCAATCTTCTTCTGAAGGCAGAGGAAGATTACAAAAGTTCGTCAGAATAACAATGATATTTTCTCTAATTTAATTCATTTACTTAATTAACTTAGAAAAATAATGGAAGTCTTGATAAGAAAGAGCGGCGACAAGATATGACGTCAGAAATGGGGTGAGACGTAAAGAATATGGGGTGAGACGTCTGAAATGGGGGTGAGGACCTCAGAAATGGGGTGAAATGACAGAAATGGGGTTATACGTCAAGAATAGGGGGGTGAGACGTTAAATTGGGGTCAGACGTCATTTATATTGGATGAGACGTCAAAAATAGGGGTGAAACGTCAAGAATGTGGGACGAGACGTCACGAATATGGGGTGAGACGTCAAAAATGGGGGTGAGATATCAATAATGGGGGTGAGATGTCAAAAATGGGCTAAGATGTCAAGAATATGGGGTAAGACGGCAAAAATGGGGCAAGACGTTAAAAATTAGGTAAACCGTCAGAAATGTGAAGTGAGACGTCAAAAAGGTGAATTGAGATGTCAATAATGTGGAACAAGACGTCAAGAATGGTAGTGAGACGTCAAAAATTAGGTTCAGACGTCAGCTGTGAATCTATAACGTCAAAGATGAGATGAAACGTAAAAATGGAAGCAGAGACGTCAACATTTAAGCCATGAAGTTAAAGATGACGTTAGAATATATGATATCACGTAATACAAGGAGGAGTGACGTCACCATTCAGATGGAAGATTCAACCAGTATATTTTTTTCAATTATATATTTCAGTAACTTTCGTCAATTGTACATAAATTTTAAATTTATAAATTATAAATAAATAAAAATATTTTTCATTAAAATCAGTCATAGGCGCAGAACATGAAACATTTCCTCTCTTTATAAAACATTTTCTGCGAGTGTTATTATGAAATAAGAAGTAGAATGAGGATAACTCCCCTGTGCTCTTTTTCAACATATTGCTCTATGATTTCCTTGATAAAAACTCAAGTTTGACCTTAACTCAGTAGTGAGAAAAGTTAAATGGAATCCTAAAAGTTAGGTCAAGATTGGTAACTCTACGTGCAGGTATATACGGTATACACGTAGATATGTCATATAGGTGTATACGACATATACGTAGACACAAGGTATATACGACATATACGTAGATATACCATAAGGTATAATTAGTTTATGTTATTGAAAAATGTTAAATTAGAAGAATTAATGTTGTTCACACTTGGATGTAAAAAAAGAAAATTGATTTTATTTTCATTTGTTTTAGGTGATGCGCAATGATAAATATACAATGAAGATTGTTCACACAATATATAAAATTGAATATTTAAAAGTTATATGAATAATTCAATTTATCACATTCTGAATATTTCAATTTAGTGGTATAAAATAATATTTACTTCGTATTTCATGAATAATAATTTTGACTATATTTGCATATACTATCTACCTGCAGGTATCATGTATACCAAGTGGAATGAAACTTGAATTATTTTTATCATATACTTTTTTCCTCTATGACCGAAAATGTGCAACTGACCGATAACTCTGAACTTACCCTACCTATAAGTACGCCCAACAGTCACATTATTTTGAGTGATTACATTTTATTATACGGGGAAAGAAAGGTAAGGTTAATTAATTATATTTCACAGCAATGAGGTGCAAGACTGATTAACTAGTAAACCTAGTTATGATATCAGTCTTAAAATTTAATAATGTTTCGTTTTAATATAAGAACTGAACGGTAATCAACAGCTTGTCATCAATCTAAATTCTGACGCATTTCTCATGATTTCGTTCTTTAGACAAATCTTACAGTGATTCTAATAGATTTTATATCTAAGTTATTATGTAGGGAACTGAACAGTCTCAAATTTTGTTAGAAAGTTTTTTTTTATAGTGAAAAGGTTTGGAAATAACATATTACGGATCTTATTTTATAAAATGCTTTACCTATAATTTTTTTCAATTGAAAGTATTATATAAATACTAGTGTACTTGCCCGTTAAGAATAACGTGTTCTCAATACTATCAATATTTGTGTAATTTAACTATCCACACTTCTGGTCCGTCAGATTTAGCTAAAGTTATCAAGTGAATAATGACGATAATATTATAGCATAGACATAGAGTATATAAATTTAATAACAAAAGTTTTAAAGAGTTCATTAAAAGCTAACTATTAAGTGCTAACTCTGTAGATATTACGTAAATTTTAATATTGTTAATTAAATCCTTTAATCAGCTCATATGAGAATGAGTATTCATGCTACCACCTGTTAACACATTTATCTTGAATATTATTTATAGTGTGACAGACTCAAGTGGTGAGTCAGTGGCCAAAATAATATCGCGTCTTGCAGGACGCTAAAATCCTTATTTTTGGGTCACGTGACTGGCAATCTAGCGTCAGTTTAATGGAAAAATGATATAAATGAAACAAAATTTATTGGAGAAATGATGTAACTGAAACAAAATAAGGTTTTGCACCGTCTTCCTTGGCTTCCTGCAATCGCTGCAACACTTCCTCTCTCTAGATTAGTTTATCATAACTCTATGGACAGACCACAGACAGACAGATAAAGGATAAGGAAATTTTTAGATGGCAAGTAATATGACTGTGACTAATTTTGAAATTAATTTATCTGAATTCACTAAGGGCCGTCAGAGCGTTTTTGACTCTGAGGAAATTATAGTTATACCCATTTCATATGTATCCATGTTCACGACGCTTTTGAAGCGTTGAAAACGCTCCAAAAACGCTCGTGTGACCTCACCCTTAGTATTGACGTGAATTCTTCATTTAAATATGTTATAATTTTAACGTCTTGTTGTTCCTTGTACTTTTTACAATATAGGTGTGGTCCCACGTTCGAAAAGTATGATTCCATTAATATATTACATGTCAGTGGATATCCTTTTTGAAAGCTACTAAACTTGAACTCATTTATATTGAAATCCTATGTAGTGAATTTAGTGTCCTGAGTAAGGAAGAAGCATCTATAGTGAACCAATTTTCTTTTATCTTCTATGAAAGTCTATCAGTTTTCTAAGACTAATGGCAATTCATGGTAGACGAAAGAAAATTTGATCGCTATTCAAGCTACTTCCTTACTCAGGTTTATATTCACTATACAGGATTTCATTATAGTGGAGTTCTACTGTGCCACCAGGATTCATTGCAATTAAAGTGTATATACCGAGCACTCCAATAGCGCTCCATACTTCAACATAGTAATGGCAAATGAATCGGGGGCTCATCCAGTGTGAAATAGAAGTTGCTATTTAGATACCAAATGGCCGTCATTGATGCAGCTAATGGTATTCATTGAAGCTTGCTATCCATATCCCTGTCGCTAGATTTATAATCCACAGATGGTCTGTTATCGTCAATAACTGTTCATCGTGTTATATGTTATCATTTTAGACATGTCCGACAAAAGACAGTAGACAATGAATCTTTAAAAATTATGTTAAAGTACGATTGGTCTCTTGTAGAATCATTTATTGTTGTACCGTTTTTTCATCATCGTATATAATTGCCTACCGATAACCGATGATAATCGGTTATAGTTTCCTGTATTGTCAAAGTCACTCATTGACGCTTGTTTTTCATTTCTCTCACACGTGATCATCGAGTGCACATTTATTAACTTCGTCAGTAGTTCATTAGAAACGAAGATCAAATTCCCATCGAAATTGTCCTATTTTTATCGGGAGATAATTACCGGCATTTTTATTACTGTATATTGCTGCATGCTTAACTCTTGACTGCGGAGCTAAGTACCAAGTAGGGCAAAGTACCATTTACCAGAAGCTAATTAAATACAGCGAAAATTTCGAATGGTTATTATTAAAATCCGTCCACACGAAAAATCAACCAATCGGATGACAGAGGCTGAAAAGCAATAATTTTACAGATTCAAAATTGGAAAAAGCTTTTGTTGTTTTCTCTAATTTTTCAGGCTTTAAGAAGTAATTGCCCTATTTAATTCTGCCAGAAATATATATTTTCATGTCGGTTTTTCGCGTTGGAGGATCATTCATTGAAGGCCATTGCATTATATTCAACGTTGAGAGATTTATCTGCTCCTATCTGCAGGTATCCATGATAACTACGAGCATCATGGATACAATAGTATATTTAGGTATCATGGATACGAATTAGAATGATGAGTTAATTATATATTTTTCTTTTGTTCTCTCCACAATGAGTATATTTTAATGGTCATATTTTTTTGAATAACAACCTGTTGTAATTTCTATCTGGTATTTGATTAGTATTTGGTTGTTATTTTACTCTATGAGTGAAAATTTTCGGAAAAGTAAAACGCTTTGTTTTATTTTTAATTTCTAATTAATTCTGAAGGACTATTAATATAAACATTTATCATTGCAATTATAAAACTTTAAATTCGTTCAATCAGAGCTATTTTTATAATACAGTGCTAATATTTTTTATGTTTATTATTATTATCTTTTTAGAGAGATATTTCATAATCTCTAACTGGTGATACAATTTTTCATGCTTACTTTAATAATATTATTAATTTTCTTCTATCATTTCCTTCATTTTATCTTTTTTATACCAATTATATTATTTTAGGTTTCTTCCTATTTTATCCTTTTCATCTTTTTTATCATTTTTCTTATTATATCTTTTATATCCCTTATATTATTTCATCATTTTATTTATTTCTATCATTTCCAGTATTTTTTTATCACTTTGTATCACTTTATCTTTATAAAAAAATAAAAATATAATCTTTATAAAATCTTTATAAAATGCATCAAATAAATAAATGAATAATGTGAATTTACAATTGTATCTGACCCATTTCTCCACAGTATTGTAATTTCACTTACATTTTATTAGCCTACCAAAAGAGACGGTTTAAAATGTGTTTATTTGTAAGTGTTTATTCCCATCTGTGCCCTGAGACTGTAAAGCAGTTTAAATTGTGAAACAGAGAAGCAAGCCAGTTTGTTATTTGTGTGCCCTGTAATTGTGGTGGCTATAAACTCAGGTCTCAGGTGCTTGCCGTGCCACTTTGCAGATTATGGCAAATTGCATCGACTGAATGCCTACCTACCATCTTATCTACCCGCAACTGTTAATTAATATAGGTTGAGTTCCAGTTATCGGACAGTGTCACATTATTGTGATACATAATATGCTTTTTAATTCATATATCTTAGAGTATCATGGCAAAGATGGTATCGAATACTATATACCGCTGGTTTAGAACGATTCAATACTGTTTAATTCTCTCCATCTATAATAATTCGGGATTCTTAAAACATATTGTCACAGCTCTAGCTATATCAATTAAGAAATATAATTCAGCTTTCATTTAAAATTGGTATCAAATGGATGCCAATTGAAATAAAGATGTGAATTATATTTATTAAATACTTTTTTATATGACGGAAATTGTGGAACCGTCCAATAACTCAGAATTCAGCCCCACGTGTAATCAGAATGAGTGAAGATGATTCTACACGACGAGACAACTTAAACCTACTTCAGTGCTAATGAATTATTGTGACAATGTTTGGACTGGTATCGTGCGTTCGCTGCCATCTAGGATGATTGTCTCGTTGAGAGACACATCTGTACACCAGCCCCATCATTAACTTCAATTAGAAAGTCACATCTAATTTGTATTATTGCCTTCAAATGTCAGAGATGTTGGTTGCTAAACACTATCCTAGACTTAAGTGAGGAGGTTTTTGATTATTTTTAGATAGTTTACTAATTTCTCATTTTCATAATTGAAGTTTACTAATTTAGATATTTTAAAATTGATCT
Organism: Caprella mutica; assembly: GCA_947561585.1. Lineage (NCBI taxonomy): Eukaryota > Metazoa > Arthropoda > Malacostraca > Amphipoda > Caprellidae > Caprella > Caprella mutica. The sequence goes on along the minus strand of CANNZV010000380.1, from coordinate 110,107 downwards.
GGGTAGACGATGAAGAATATTTAAGATTCTGAAAAAATAGAAAATTCGAAAAATGTAATTTGAGAAATTAACATCATGCGGTGACTGTTTTCTTTGGTAGTACTTCCTTGCTTTAAAAATAACACGATTTACTATTTTCTTTTGCTATTTCTTTTATTATATATTTCAGATATGAAATATTTTCAATTTTTTATTTATAATTTAATCTCAAGTCAATGAAATTTTATATAAACTGTGAAGCTTTTAAACAAGTAATCATTTCAAATAGGGAAAAGAAAAGAAGAATTCCAATGTTCCGACTATTCTAAAAAGTGGTCGAAATCTTGACTTTAATTCTGAGAGTAATATCTTAAATGCTTTAATATGAGCTCTTAAATTGAGACCTTAGGCAGGAATTTGGCCCAATATCTCAAAGAGTAATTCTCACCATGAACTAAAATAGGAAAGCACTGTCTCCGTGAGAGACTAATTTATTTTTAGACCACTTTATTTGTTTCGGATGGTACTTCCGCTCAGCGTCGCGATTGCGCTCGTATATACGTTAAAGGGAAGCCAGGTCAGTGTACCCAGAGACAAAATTATGGTGAGGCAATTGGAGATGAAGTTAATCCTGAATGCGCAAAAGTGATATACATGTCCCCCTGGATGATGTACTTGGCTAGGTTTTTTTGAGATATTTTTATTTTCCTTAAACCTCCGGATTAATGGTCGAACACATGTGTACTCTTTCATATATTGGAACACATGTGTACTCTTTCATATATTAGAGCACATGTGTACTCTTACATAAGCTATGCACAATTGTGAATTAAAAAAAACATATTAAACAGTAGATTTTTTTTCCTGTTAAATTTATTTTTATACCTATAAATTTCAAGAGCATACCAAATTTTTTCGTATTTTTCACGCTCAAATAATTTTAGGACTTAAAAAAGTTCATCTTCAATTGCTCCACTATAACCTGATTCATTTCCAGTTTCCATAAGATATTAATATACACATTAACATGTAGCTTTTTCAGGTATGGGAAAATCATGTTAAACATTATGAAGATATATCTTGAGTTCATATGAGATGCATATTTGATGCGTACTAGATACATATTAGATATAAAAGGTATCACATCCATAATGTTGAAGTTATGATGTAGGTTCGAATATAATATTACAGAAAAAATCTGTATTATGTTTCATTCGAATGGAAGAAGATAATTATTTAATATTATGTAATAAATATGTTGCTGAATTCTGAAAAAAAGTTCAATATTTTTCCCGTCAATATCAGACTAAATAAAATTATTTAAATTGGTTAGCATAGTAAAAAATATTAGAAAAACATACATGTGTATTTTTCCATTTTATCAAACAAAATTTATTTACCTGGTAATAGAAATAAAATGACCAAACTCTCTCAATATCTCCTATAATACATCAAAGTGATGTCAAAACAATCAGTCGCACCACTGGAATTGCTTCCAAAAACATTTTTGAAAAACCGAGAAATTAAAAAGTTAAGAGTTAATTACAAAATAGGCCTCGGGAGATACTTAGATTGCAGTGTTATATGACAGTGTTACAGTGAAGTGTTATATGACAGTGTTACAGTGAAGTGTTATATGACAGTGTTACAGTGAAGTGTTATATGACAGTGTTACAGTGAAGTGTTATATGACAGTGTTACAGTGAAGTGTTATATGACAGTGTTACAGTGAAGTGTTATATGACAGTGTTACAGTGAAGTGTTATATGACAGTGTTACAGTGAAGTGTTATATGACAGTGTTACAGTGAAGTGTTATATGACAGTGTTACAGTGAAGTATTAGGGGAGAACCGAGAGCATTCGGACAGTTTTTTGTTAAAAACCAAATAATTCATAAACTAATTCGAATTTTACTATTTACAGATTTTTGTATGTACATAAATCATGTTATTTCAATTTGTATTAAGACTGTTTTACAGTTTAAACCTTCATTCGAAAGTTATAAGACAAAATGTAATAGGGATTCAAGTGTTCGAATGCTCCTTCCTAGAAGGAGACTTCGGACAAGCTGTGAGGATGATTAGGACACAATGAAAATGGTTAAAACATTGGAAATTTGGGTAATTAAACAATAGGGTTGAATTCGGATCTACTAATTTAATTGAAATAAACCATAATGACTTGTTATTCACAGTAATAATTCATCGTATTTGAAATTATTTTTTAATTGTAATGATTGAACATTTTCTCCAACAAAATATAGATTGCCCATGAGTTATCACTGTGAAATTATCCTTATATTTAATAGTTATATATCGAAAGCAAATTAAATAACTATTTGCTTTTACTCTGGCTAAAACTGAATTCAACAAAATTAGTAAATTATATCTTAAATATTTCATCGAATGTTTAAAGTATAGTCCAAAAGTGTTTATCTTGCTACACCTCCAATTTCAACAGCTTTTCTGACAGATAAACCTTTTTGGAATTCATCAAATGTTTTTTGAATACCTTCTTTATTATGGACTTCTTCGGTTTTCCTTTTATAATGAAAAGGCCTAAATACGATCGTCAAACTGTAAAATAAAGACACTAATATTAAAATTTGCAACTAATCTTATAAACGAATGCTATTTCAAGTAAAATAATTAACTTCAAGTTCTGAATGTCCTTTTTCATAAGAATTACTTCAATAAATTGTAATGCTGGACTGAATCGGATACAGAGGGAAGGTTTGGACACCGTCCGAATCAACCTCAACAGAAGTGTCCGAACCATCCCAAATGACACTTCAAAATTAAAAACATCATCATTTTTCTAATTTCGTTTGAATTATTTTTTTAACACACCAAACATAAGATAAAATATTGATATAATTCATACCTTTGAGATTGAGAATCAGTTTCCTATTCATATAGTCCACACACGATCCAATTGAATCACGAAAAATTATATTAATATTGATGAAAACAGTAAATTACAACTCGGGGGTGAAATACTACATCTCCGCACTGGATCTTTCAAATAGCTGACAGTAAACACCTCGCACACATTCAGTTGCAATAAGCGGTAGTTCCAACAATTATAAACATGTTTAAACGAGTGGTACGAACCATCCCTATGTCCGAATGCTCCTGGTTCTCCTCTACATAACAGTGAAGTATTATATGACTATAACACCATAACTTGCTCTTAATCTTCTATTGCCCCACCATAACTATCTCTCAATCTTCTATCACCCCACTATAACTATCTCTCAATCTTCTATTGCCCCACCATAACTATCTCTCAATCTTCTATCACCCTACCATAACTATCTCTCAATCTTCTCTTGCCCCACCATAACTATCTCTCAATCTTCTATCACCCCACCATAACTATCTCTCAATCTTCTATGGCCCCACCATAACTATCTCTCAATCTTCTATTGCCCCACCATAACTATCTCTCAATCTTCTATTCACCCACCATAACTTCTCTCAATCTTCTATTGCCCCACCATAACTATCTCTCAATCTTCTATTGTCACACCATAACTATCTCTTAATCTTCTATTGCCCCACCATAGCTATCTCTCAATCTTCTATTGCCCCACCATAACTTGCTCTTAATCTTCTATTGCCCCACCATAAATATCTCTCAATCTTCTATTGTCCCACCATAACTTGCTCTTAATCTTCTATTGCCCCACCATAACTATCTCTCAATCTTCTATTTCCCCACCATAACTTGCTCTTAATCTTCCATGGCCCCACCATAACTATCTCTCAATCTTCTATCACCCCACCATAACTATCTCTCAATCTTCTATGGCCCCACCATAACTATCTCTCAATCTTCTATTGCCCCACCATAACTATCCCTCAATCTTCTATTCACCCACCATAACTTCTCTCAATCTTCTATTGCCCCACCATAACTATCTCTCAATCTTCTATTGCCCCACCATAACTTGCTCTTAATCTTCTATTGCCCCACCATAACTATCTCTCAATCTTCTATTGTCCCACCATAACTATCTCTCAATCTTCTATCACCCCACCATAACTATCTCTCAATCTTCTCTTGCCCCACCATAACTATCTCTCAATCTTCTATCACCCCACCATAACTATCTCTCAATCTTCTATGGCCCCACCATAACTATCTCTCAATCTTCTATTGCCCCACCATAACTATCTCTCAATCTTCTATTCACCCACCATAACTTCTCTCAATCTTCTATTGCCCCACCATAACTATCTCTCAATCTTCTATTGCCCCACCATAACTTGCTCTTAATCTTCTATTGCCCCACCATAACTATCTCTCAATCTTCTATTGTCCCACCATAACTATCTCTTAATCTTCTATTGCCCCACCATAGCTATCTCTCAATCTTCTATTGCCCCACCATAACTTGCTCTTAATCTTCTATTGCCCCACCATAAATATCTCTCAATCTTCTATTGTCCCACCATAACTTGCTCTTAATCTTCTATTGCCCCACCATAACTATCTCTCAATCTTCTATTTCCCCACCATAACTTGCTCTTAATCTTCCATGGCCCCACCATAATTTTCTCCTTATCTTCTATGGCCCCACCATAACTATCTCTCAATTTTCTATCGCCCCACCATAACTTGCTCTTAATCTTCTATTGCCCCACCATAACTATCTCTCAATCTTCTATTGCCCCACCATAACTTGCTCTTAATATTCTATTGCCCCACCATAACTATCTCTCAATCTTCTATTGCCCCACCATAACTTGCTCTTAATCTTCTATTGCCCCACCATAACTATCTCTCAATCTTCTATTGTCCCACCATAACAATCTCTCTATCTTCTCTTGGCCCCACCATAACTATCTCTCAATCTTCTATCACCCCACCATAACTATCTCTCAATCTTCTATCACCCACCATAACTATCTCTCAATCGTCTATCACCCCACCATAACTATCTCTCAATCTTCTATCACCCCATCATAACTATCTCTCAATCTTCTATGTCCCCACCATAACTATCTCTTAATCTTCTATTGCCCCACCATAACTATCTCTCAATCTTCTATCACCCCATCATAACTATCTCTCAATCTTCTATGTCCCCACCATAACTATCTCTTAATCTTCTATTGCCCCACCATAACTATCTCTCAATCTTCTATTGCCCCACCTAAATTTTATCTCTTGCAACCTATTAGCAAAAAAGGCAGTCTACATATTTCAATCTGCCTCACAATTTTAAATTACCTCTCGATTACAATCTAACACTGATTATAGTGACTGACTGTAATGAATTCCATGTTAATAATCAGTAGGGAACGTGTGTCACAGTGAACAAATCCTTTTGCTACAAAAGGACCTGGAAATGCAAAGAGCATTACACTCACTCTATGAATTTCATCAAATAAGAGAGAGGGCTCTGACAGCGGAATAGAATTAATTTCTGTAAAGATATCAATCAGCAGTTTCCATAGGGGACTTCATTACCCTGTTTTACATAGCAGAACACATAGATAATGTCTATCTCTAATGATATTTTTCCTTACAGTTTACTAATTTGATATTTGAAGGAAAGTTACTATACTATTTGTAAGCTTTTTAAATTGGTCTGGGTACATGAAGACAAATTAGTATCCTACCTGTAGGTATCATGGGTACGGGTTGAATGTTGAAAATAGTTTTTATTTTTACATGATCGAAAATGTGGAACCGTCCGATAACTCAGGGCTTATCTAAATAATTTTAATTTTAAAATTATACAAGAAATTGAGATAATAATTTCATATTTGATCTGAAATAAATATAAATGTAATTCAAAATATCTATATAGTAATAAATAATATCGTAACAAATTGAACTTAAACGAATTAATTTTTTTACTTGGAAACAGAATTGAAGATTTTATAATATCATTTTTCATCCTTTTTAAAAGAAAGATGGAATTTTAATTTCCAACATTTAGGAATTCAGAGACGTGAATTAATTTCACAATTCCCGAGAAGAAAATTTACAGAAAATTTAACTTATACGAATATTACTTATTTAACAGTATTAACTGTTCATATAAAGCGTATAAGAATTAAAAACAGTACAAAACTTTTAAAGAACACCAACAAAATATCAGCATTATTATAACATTCTGATATTTGTGAACGCACGAATAATTCCTAATATGTCTGAAATTCGTCCATTTAATGATTCACATAAGCGAATTTCATCGGATTAATGAGATTAATGATAAATAGAACTAAATTCATATGTACATACAACATACAGCTAATTCTGCCGAAACGAATTGTGAAGAATAAATCATTTCTCTGTGTTTAATAATAATTACTTTGCTGAGTAACAATTGATTACATTTCAATGGCACGGTCTGGGGAATAAATAAATTATAATTATCAGGTAACTTTAACTACTCACCTGTCATACACAGCTATAGAAAATTAATAGGAAACTATTAACAAAGAACTTGAAATGATTTCTAATTATTTGAAGAATTATTGTGTTGTTCAATTTCTTTGAAAGGAAACTTTATCAAAGAAATGAAAAAAGGAGGTAAATAATTAAGAATATACAATTTTAATAATGTTAACCATTGTAAGGTTCTGCTTTTGATTTTTTATTGTTTAATGTTATTTTATTCAATAATTTATAATTATTCAAGAATATTTTTTGAAATATTTATTTAATTAATCCCATTAATACTAATGTACTTACTAATTCAATTAGCATATTTTCAATAGATATAATTCAGCTTTGTGTACATTTAATTAATTAATTTCTATTATAATAGAAGTCAGTACTATCCGTAACACGATTCTAGCATGGATACGAAACTATTCTGATACCAGTTCAATAAATGGTTTCAATAACTAAATAAAATTATTTTTTATTCAGTTGAAAATATTGGAGTAGAAGCGGAGTCAGGTATAATAATTATTACATTAATTGAACATCTATAAAATAGATATGGTAAAAATGCAGTCAGTTTTGATGGCACGTGTACACTAGTGACGGTAATGTTACTATGTACGCTATTTAAATAGTTATCTTTTTTAAATAGTAGTGATATAATATGAAAGGAAAAATCTAAAAAGAATATTACTACCTGCTACATAACTCAGTTGCTTTAGCTTGTAAAGAATGTATTAGAAAATTAGAAATTTTACTGTCAAATTTATAACATAAATTAAATTATTATAATAAAATGGATAATATAGGGTATTGCCCTATAGGGTAATAACCGAGTTATAGGACGTTTCTACATTTTCGATCATATAAGTTTATAAAATTATAAACATTTAAATACGTTTACATTTTTAAGAATGAATGATAATAATTATTTACTGTTTTCTAATATGGTCGAAAATGTGGATCTATCCGATAAGCTTATTGTAAACTTCATGCAAGTTTTCAGAAGCAATAAATGTTTCAATAATTGACCAATAAGGCTTCTCTTCAAGTCATTTCCTTTGATGTGGTATAATGTAGCCAATATATAAGCGGGTCAATTTTTTACCGACCTCTTTCTCTGAGTGGAGTCTCTACGAGGGTTGAATATCGTCTAACCTTTAAAACTTCTCGTCGGTGTCTTAGATGTTTTTTTTTTGAACAGATTTTGATCTTAATCTTCTTAAAGTTTGATAATAATGGGGATTAGGTTATATTTAATTCCAGTCTAGAAACTTAGAGACACATGGAATATTAGAAATGTTCCTGATTGCTTTCGTGAAACTTTTGGACCTTTTGAAATGATAATTTAGATCTATTAATATATCTTAACTAATGTTATTATCATTAGTAGATTAGTGATTATCTAATTCTGATACAATGATCATATATATATCTATTTAATTTTATACTGCATAATATATATATTCAATTTTATAAGATATATATAGATTTATTAATTACTTATATGAGATGAATTGATATTTAAAAATTTGTTCAACAGGAAAGTTAAAATATAAATAGTAACGAAAAGAGAGTTCGAATATTATTCATTATATTTTTTTAAAATAAGTAAGTAAGCAATAAGAATACAATCTATTGTATAATGAAGGTACTATAACTGGATGTCAAGTAAAATAATAAGTTCGGGTTAGTTACGAATTATCGGTTGGTATTACATCTTCGTTCATATAAGAAAAAACGATGTGAAAATTATTATTATTACACTGTGCTATCTAATAATTCTGCAAACCCGGGTTTGGACTGTGGACTGTGTGATAATGATAATTTCGATATTGTCTTTCTTATATGATCGAAGATGTAGTACCGACCGATAATTAATAACTTATCCTATATTATATTTATCATCTTCGGTTTCTCTCCACAATGAATAATAACTTTTGTAATTTTCTTAAGTAATACGCATATGGTAATTGTAGCTTTGTCCAATTTCTAATTTACTTTGAAAAATTATATCCTGATTGGATATTTATATATTACTCATATTTAACTTTTTTACCTAAGATATACAGTATCCAGTTGATATAGTAAAATATTTTACACTCTATAAGGCCTACACCACACTGGTGGTTCCACCGCCACGGTGCCAATGCCCTGCTACCGCTCCTTAAAATTAAAAGTATATTAGGCGGTGAGAACGCGGCGTATTCACCTCGTTCTCACCGCTTGCAAAGTATACTAGGATGTGAAACTGCGCCAGATTTGTTTTGCAGTCTATAGCTAAAGTGTTTTTTGAAGAAATTGAATGTTGAATCAATACAAATTTTATAAATGAAGGAATTTCCTTTATGTGTAAACAGGGCAGTGGCACTGCGGTGGTGAAACTGCCAGTATTGTATGGGCCTTAGATAGATAATTTTTTCAATATTAATTTTATTCAATAGGCATGAGATGTAGTACGGATAATTATTATTAATGTCGGGTGAATTTCGAGTTATCAGATGATTAAAAAAAAAAAAAATGCTTTATAATTATTATTTACATTTTATTTTAATTCTTATAAATAATACATGCAGATATTATAGATACCTATTTTAATATATATTTAAGCTCGTTATTTTAATAGCAAGTGAATTATTATTTAGTTAATAATTTAGTTTTTTGAAGTGTGAAACAGTCTGATAACATGTAACTTACCCTAATTGAGGTAAATTAATTAGATTTAATCTTTAATATGTTTACAGTATATGCTGATCATATTTACTTTATATGTAATAATTTGATTTTAGCTCACAATATTTTGTTTTAAACAACAGTCTGTGTGTTTGTAGTTAAAGTAAATCAAATAATGCTCTCAATTACCGTAGACTTTACTACAAACCAAACAGTCTACGCTAATAGGGACCAGTATTTGACTTACCATTGAAAGATTTATTAATTTGTTAATCAAGGAATATATTCACCTCATTTTCATAAATTTGAAGAAAACATTTTTCGAAACATAATTTATCATTGTTATGTAGAAATATTAGTTCAAAATAATAATTTTATTATTCCAAATAATCCATTTATTATGCAAAACTATTATTTTATCAAAAAATATGTATTTTATTAGTCAAAAATAATTATTTTATTAGTCAAACTGATTATTTTATTATTCATAATTATTTATTTCATTATTGAAAATAGTTATCATTTTATCATACAAATATCATTTTATCGCACAAAACAATATTTTATCATTCAAAATAATCATTTTATCATTCAAAATTATCATTTTATCATTCAAAATAATCATTTTATCGCACAAAACAATATTTTATCATTCAAAATAATCATTTTATCATTCAAAATTATCATTTTATCATTCAAAATAATCATTTTATCGCACAAAACAATATTTTATCATTCAAAATTATCATTTTATCATTCAAAATAATCATTTTATCATTCAAAATAATCATTTTATCATTCAAAATAATCATTTTATCATTCAAAATAATCATTTTATCATTCAAAATAATCATTTTATCATTCAAAATAATCATTTTATCATTCAAAATAATCATTTTATCATTCAAAATAATCATTTTATCATTCAAAATAATCATGTTATCACACAAAACATAATTTAATTTTTAAATACATAATAATTTTAACTGCATTATATTCATTTAATGAAAAAGCCAAAATGAATTTAAATTATCGGACTGTTCTTCATTTCGATCTCATTGGAAATAAGTTTATAATTATTATCTTATAATATATATTCCTCACTCTTCCTTATATGATCGTAAACGAGGAACAGTTCTATAACTCAAAACTTACCCTAAGAATAACTCGTTTTTCAACAAACTGTATAATTTTAAATCATCTTCAAAATAACCACATTTATAAGATAAATTAATTTAAGCTCCTCAGAGAACAATTTGACGCTCTAATTCCTTACATCAATTCACTAATTAGCTGTACTGAGTTAATCAGAAACACCTTCAGGCTGTACTTCTAATGAAGTCAAACCTCTTTATTATGCCATGGAGTGACTTTCACAATTTTAAAGAACCTGCTCCAAGTGAAACAATTTCAAAATTCACTTAAAAGACTTCTATGAATTCTACATAATTTTTTTGTAGAATCAGAATCCCCCTAATTTTTTGGTTTAAAAAGACAATATTTCTCCATTAAAAACAACAGGAAGAGTAAAATCTTTACAGAAGAGGAATTTTCTATATATTCTTCTAACATTTCTATGCATTTTTCTCTATATGTGATAAATTTCAACGATTACTATTTATTGAAAAGGAATTTCCTTCTGTGACGTCACTGATTGACTTCTTGTAAATAATTTCATGCAATGTCGTCACTTCCCTATTCTGTGTACTGTTCTACCTTATAGTACCTACATCAATATTATCCAAGTCATTTTCCTTTCCAGAAATTGATGGATGAGCAGCCTAGAAATACCTGAGAATATACCAAATGGCAGTATCCAAGATACCTTCATCCGTATCCTAGGTACCTTCTGAGTGTTTACTGTGCAATCTATTGATAATATTCACCGTCATTTGTGTTTACTTGTGAGGTTTGATGGATGTGTTGTTATTTGGTAATTTAGGTAGAGAATTTATTTAGAGGTTTATTATTTATCATCGAGTAAATTAGGTTATTAATTTCAGGCATTGTAGTCATATAATATTATTTATCTCAATGCTTAGATAGATATTTTTTATTCGTTTTATAGTACAAAAATTGAAACCACATAAAATCTAGATGTTATAAATTTAACTAATGATGGGATACAACTTTAGAATCAACCTTTTTTCAAAATTTAGAAAAATCCCCCCAAAAAAACATTATATACAAAAATACAAAATTGAAATAATATATAATTCAGATGATATAAATCTATCAAATAATGAGATTTTTTTTATAAAAACATAATAGAGAATATATCAAAGAATTCAATTTAAATCATTTCAGAGAATTTAGCAGACTCTATATGTCATTATCATATCTTGAATATTTCCAGCCCCGCTTTGAAGGTTTTCAGAATTAGGCTCCCGTGTCATCACACTGAAAATTCTTTATGATGACATAACAGTGTTGCTCATTAGACTAGACTTCGCACTTGAGGAGACACCGAGAAGCTTGTCTTCTTTTTGCCTATCCTTTGTATTTCTAGAGTACAGTAAATGATTTAAATAGGAATCTTTTGATATTAAAGGAATATTTTAATACCGATTGTACCTAGGATACCTTTGAGTGAGTAGGAAAGCGTACCTAGGATACCTTTGAGTGAGTAGGAAAGCGTATCTGTGATACCTTTGAATGAGTAGAAATTATATCCATGATATATTTTAGTGAGTAGAAAAAATTGTATCAAGCATACCTTGTAGTGAGTAGAAAGCGTATCCTTGGTACCTTTGTATCCAGTCTACTTTGAATACCTACAATTATTACTCGTATCTTATGCTTCAATAATTGGAAAGGAAATAGGGTAAAGGATATATCCAACATTCTCTTCATTCATATAGGCACAGGGGGGCTCGTGACCGAGGGGGGGGGGAGGCTTATGACCTAGGGGGCTAGGCCCACTTGAAAATAGGAACAGGTTCGAGGCAGCGATTTGGTCAATCAGAGTTGTAACCACGGCAGTCAAGAGCAGCGATAGCGCAGCGTGGGAGCCAAACAGACCGCTTTGGGAGCTAATTCTACTCCGGCGTAACTGCGCAGAACTACTCTGGTCACCTCCTCCTATTTGCCTAGTGCACTGCCTAACTGCAGATGCGCGGCCCATAGCCACTACTGTAATATTATATTACTTTAAAAGCTAAGGGGCGCGTATCCGCATTTTTTTTATTTATTCATTAAAGTTTACAAAATATATACAAAGTAAATTAAAAACGGTGCGCTCTCACTGCACCTTGACTGCCGTGGTGACTATCCCAATTGGCTTAACCACTGCTATGAACCTGTTCCTATTTTCAATTTGGGGGCAAAGGATCTATCTACCACTTAGACGAAAATACATTTTTTTTCTTTGAAATTATTGCATCATTAAAACAAAACAATTGATTACTAATAAGTTTTTATAGGTTAAGTTCCAAATTATTACTTAATAACAATATTAAATTACCTTTCCTTTTAATTAGCAATAATTATTGTTTTTTTCATATGATAGAAAGTGTAGCACTGTCCGATAATTCAGAATTAACCCTATCCCATTTAAAAATAATGGACGAGCATCCGAGGGTCATTTATATAAGGCCCCTAGACCAAAACTATTGATTGATTCAGTTGCACTTTTTTTCATTGGTTGGAAACTTCATTCCATTCTTTTATTCAATATTTTACTCAATATTTATTCAATATTTAACTCAATATTTATTCAATATTTTACTCAATATTTATTCAATATTTAACTCAATATTTATTCAATATTTTACTCAATATTTATTCAATATTTAACTCAATATTTATTCAATATTTTACTCAATATTTATTCAATATTTAACTCAATATTTATTCAATATTTTACTCAATATTTATTCAATATTTTACTCAATATTTATTCAATATTTTACTCAATATTTATTCAATATTTAACCTAATATTTATTCAATATTTTACTCAATATTTATTCAATATTTTACTCAATATTTATTCAATATTTTACTCAATATTTATTCAATGTCTGTTTAATATCTTATTCAATAATTACCCATTATCTTATTCAATATTTATTCAATAATTATTCAATATTTATTCAATAATTATTCAATATTTATTCAATATTTATTCATTATTATTCATTATTTATTCAATATTTATTCAATATTTAATTAATATTTATTTAATATTTAATTAATATTTATTTAATATTTTACTCAATATTTATTCAACATTTTACTCAATATTTATTCAATGTCTGTTTAATATCTTATTCAATAATTACCCATTATCTTATTCAATATTTATTCAATAATTATTCAATACTCATTCAATATTCATTCAATATTTTACTCAATATTTATTCAATATTTTACTCAATATTTATTCAATGTCTGTTTAATATCTTATTCAATAATTACCCATTATCTTATTCAATATTTATTCAATAATTATTCAATAATTACTCAATACTTATTTAATATTTATTCATTATTTATGCAATATTTATACAATATTTAATTAATATTTATTCAATATTTATTCATTATTTATTCAATATTTATTCAATATTTAATTAATATTTATTCAATATTTAATTAATATTTTTTCAATATTTATTCAATATTCATTCAATATTTATTCAATATTTATTCAATATTTATTCATTATTTATTCAATATTTATTCAATATTTAATTAATATTTATTCAATATTTATTTAATATTTATTCAATATTTATCCAATATTCATTCAATATTTATTCAATATTTATTCAATATTCATTCAATATTCATTCAATATTCATTCAATATTTATTCAATATTTATTCAATATTCATTCAATATTTATTCAATATTTATTCAATATTTATTCATTATTTATTCAATATTTATTCAATATTTAATTAATATTTATTCAATATTTATTTAATATTTATTCAATATTTATCCAATATTCATTCAATATTTATTCAATATTCATTCAATATTCATTCAATATTCATTCAATATTTATTAAATATTCATTCAATATTAATTCAATATTTATTCAATATTGACCCAACTACCGGGTGGTAATTATTATCTTTGTGTAGAAATCAGTTTTCTCTGAATATAAAATGTATCTTGATAATCAATCATAAGTACATATAATTCTCAATGATAATTAGGGCTGTGACAATATGCTTTTTAAATCATAAATCCAGAAATTATTATAGACGGAGAGAATTGAACAGCAATATATAGTATTCGATACCATTTCATTTCGTCTTAAGATCTATGAATTTAAAAGCATATTGTCACAACCCTAAGTATTCTGTCCGATAATTAGTAGGAAAAATGAGCAACCGGTAATAGAGTCATTACCCCAGATTGTTATCACCCCTCATATCACACATCTCATATGATGTTAATGATGATTTGCCTTCTCATGGAAATGATAATGATGTATCATTAAAAAATCCCATCTCAGAATAATTAAGTGATGGGTATATATCCCCATCTAATGTTCAAGTCTCCCCATCTAATGTTATAGCCTCCCCATCTAATGTAGTAGCCTCCCCATCTAATGTAGTAGCCTCCCCATCTAATGTAGTAGCCTCCCCATCTAATGTAGTAGCCTCCCCATCTAATGTAGTAGCCTCCCCATCTACGGTAATAGCCTCCCCATCTAATGTAGTAGCCTCCCCATCTAATGTAGTAGCCTCCCCATCTAATGTAGTAGCCTCCCCATCTAATGTAATAGCCTCCCCATCTAATGTAGTAGCCTCCCCATCTAATGTAGTAGCCTCCCCATCTACGGTAATAGCCTCCCCATCTAATGTAGTAGCCTCCCCATCTAATGTAGTAGCCTCCCCATCTAATGTAGTAGCCTCCCCATCTAATGTAGTAGCTTCCCCATCTAATGTAGTAGCCTCCCCATCTACGGTAATAGCCTCCCCATCTAATGTAGTAGCCTCCCCATTTAATGTAGTAGCCTCCCCATCTAATGTAGTAGCCTCCCCATCTACGGTAATAGCCTCCCCATCTAATGTAGTAGCCTCCCCATCTAATGTAGTAGCCTCCCCATCTAATGTAGTAGCCTCCCCATCTAATGCAGTAGCCTCCCCATCTAATGTAGTAGCCTCCCCATCTACGGTAATAGCCTCCCCATCTAATGTAGTAGCCTCCCCATCTAATGTAGTAGTCTCCCCATCTAATGTAGTAGCCTCCCCACCTAATGTAGTAGCCTCCCCATCTAATGTAGTAGCCTCCCCATCTAATGTAGTAGCCTCCCCATCTAATGTAGTAGCCTCCCCATCTAATGTAGTAGCCTCCCCATCGACGGTAATAGTCTCCCCATCTAATGTAGTAGCCTCCCCATCTACGGTAATAGCCTCCCCATCTAATGTAGTAGCCTCCCCATCTACGGTAATAGCCTCCCCATCTAATGTAGTAGCCTCCCCATCTAATGTAGTAGCCTCCCCATCTAATGTAGTAGCCTCCCCATCTAATGCAGTAGCCTCCCCATCTAATGTAGTAGCCTTCCCATCTACGGTAATAGCCTCCCCATCTAATGTAGTAGCCTCCCCATCTAATGTAGTAGTCTCCCCATCTAATGTAGTAGCCTCCCCACCTAATGTAGTAGCCTCCCCATCTAATGTAGTAGCCTCCCCATCTATTGTAGTAGCCTCCCCATCTAATGTAGTAGCCTCCCCATCTAATGTAGTAGCCTCCCCATCTACGGTAATAGTCTCCCCATCTAATGTAGTAGCCTCCCCATCTACGGTAATAGCCTCCCCATCTAATGTAGTAGCCTCCCCATCTAATGTAGTTGCCTCCCCATCTAATGTAGTAGCCTCCCCATCTACGGTAATAGCCTCCCCATCTAATGTAGTAGCCTCCCCATCTAATGTAGTAGCCTCCCCATCTAATGTAGTAGCCTCCCCATCTAATGTAGTAGCCTCCCCATCTAATGTAGTAGCCTCCCCATCTACGGTAATAGCCTCCCCATCTAATGTAGTAGCCTCCCCATCTAATGTAGTAGCCTCCCCATCTAATGTAGTAGCCTCCCCATCTAATGTAGTAGCCTCCCCATCTAATGTAGTAGCCTCCCCATCTAATGTAGTAGCCTCCCCATCTACGGTAATAGCCTCCCCATCTAATGTAGTAGCCTCCCCATCTAATGTAGTAGCCTCCCCATCTACGGTAATAGCCTCCCCATCTAATGTAGTAGCCTCCCCATCTAATGTAGTAGTCTCCCCATCTAATGTAGTAGCCTCCCCATCTACGGTAATAGCCTCCCCATCTAATGTAGTAGCCTCCCCATCTAATGTAGTAGCCTCCCCATCTAATGTAGTAGCCTCCCCATCTAATGTAGTAGCCTCCCCATCTAATGTAGTAGCCTCCCCATCTAATGTAGTAGCCTCCCCATCTAATGTAGTAGCTTCCCCATCTACGGTAATAGCCTCCCCATCTAATGTAGTAGCCTCCCCATCTACTATACCAGCCTCCCCATCAACTATACAAACCTCCCCATCTTTTATACCAGCCTCCCCATCAACTATACAAACCTCCCCATCTTTTATACCAGCCTCCCCATCTACTATACAAACCTCCTCATCTTTTATACCAGCCTCCCCATCAACTATACAAACCTCCCCATCTTTTATACAAGCCTCCCCATCTACTATACAAGCCTCCTCATCTTTTATACCAGCCTCCCCATCTACTATACAAACCTCCCCATCTTTTATACCAGCCTCCCCATCTACTATACAAACCTCCCCATCTACTACGTATATTAGCACTGAAAGTTTTACTTACATTATAATAATAGGACGTAATCAATCGAATTTCATATTCTATTACTGTAAGATCCAATAAATTAAATAATGTAAAATGTAAAATGCAATATAATAAAAGGCTGTTGATTAAATAAACGTCGCAGAAATTTTTTTATGCTTCATTTTTTTCTCCAAGAACTTTTAGCAATCAGTTCCTCAAACAACAAAAACATAAAAAAACTAGATTACGTGTACTCGGTAGAGCGCATACCTTCGCCGCCTCTTATCCGTTTGCTACCAAAATCTATTAAATTCTGGTGACTGGATAGTGACCAATCGACTCACCTGGACCTTTGACCGGATCTCTCCCAAAATGCCACCAGATGGTTCGTGGACATTATCCAATCGTCCCATCAAACTTCCGACAATTTGGTTGAATAGTTTTTGAGTTATTGAGCTATAAATGATCTTCACTTCCAAAATCTAACAAAATGGTTTCTGTATATTGACCAATCGTCCCACCAAGTCTCATGCAGTATCGTTCAATACTTTTGAGTTATGCAAATAACAAGAAGATAAATATATAAATGCCGTCTATAATAGGACCTTTGACCGGGTCGCTCCCAAAATTATACCAGCTGCACTGAACATTGGCCAATCGTTTCACCAAATTTCAGGCAATTTGGTTGAACACTTTTTCAGTTATGCGAATAACAAGAAGATAAATAAATACCGTCTATAATATAACCTTTCCGCATTCTGCGAAGGTAATTATGCTAATCACAAAGTAAACACAAGTCAGTACAATCACAATTATACACACGTTCTTTAACTAGGGATTAATACTCACAATCTATAAGCAGCTGCATACAAATAATTTGAAATATATAATAATTTTGTATCACAAAAGCACTAAAAATCTATCTCACAAATATTTCCCGCCAAATAGTTTCAGGTGTATTCTTGTTATACAATAAATGTCCATGGAATGTCCATCAGCATGAAATATTCCAGTGATGGGTGATGGTTATTGATGTGCCTCAGTTTAGGTGGCAGTTAGTCACGTATAGGTCCGTCACAAGATATATCAAACTGATGGCTTTTGTTTCACACTGATGGTGCCACAGTAAGAAAAATGGATTGGAAATGTCATGTCATAAATTGTCAACTCGACCCCCATAATTCATTGAACTCTGAAGGGAAAACAATTGCTCGTCAGCTTTGTATCTCGCATAATTTGGAGATACAAACGAGAAGATGAAAGTAATAAGATGACTTACTAGGGAAATTTGCATTTATTGTTATTAATAATTATCTATTATTTGAATTTCTTAAATTACTTAATTGATTATAATTATTGATATTTATTTTCAATAAATATTTCATGATAAAAATTTTTCGGCAATTTTTTATTTTTTCAATCAACTATTAATATTTTAAAGTTAAATAAAAAATACTTAATTTAAAAAAACTTTAAGCTATTAATTTAAGAGAAGAATTAAACCTAAAATTTATACATTTATTAATTATTTTTTTATATAATTATAAAGAATTGTTATTAAGTTTTTTCATCCTAATAAAACAAGTCATTGATGTCCACCTCTCAAGAATAATTCAGAATTAAAGAAAATATAAATTTATTTATCACATCTGAATAGGCTATTGCGACCAAACCGCTTAGTGCGACCAAACCACTTAGTGCGACCAAACCACTTAGTGCGACCAAACCACTTAGTGCGACCAAACCAATTAGTGCTTCCAAACCACTTAGTGCGACCAAAAGCCGCTTTTATAATGCGGAATCGCGTACACGGACATTTCCATTTGCTGTTCATATTATTCTCGTCTGGAAGCACAATGAGATTGTCTGTGTTCTTGCGGATAAAGTATTTCCAAACTGAAGTGATTTGTCGGAGCGTCTTGACGGGGCTTTAGTGCGACCAAACCGATTAGTGCGACCATGTCACTTAGTTCCTCTATACAAAAACCATCCGATGACTATTATGGTTAGATTATTTACATGAAGAATGTAAGCATAATATTTAATTGTTTATGTTTTTCAATTTCTGTATGTATTTTATTTCTGCAGAAAAATAAAATTATTCAAAAGTACTTTAAGCACTACAGAGTAAAACATAAAAAAAACTATATTTCTTCAATGGAAATTACATTATCATTAAATAAATCTAATAATACATTGATAATGTTAAAAATAAATAGGGTTTGTTACGAGTTATCGAATGGTTCTCAGTTTTCGATCGTTTAAGATAACTCTATATATTAACTAGTAATTTAATTCGTACCCAATATACATTATGCGAAGAATTTATTTAGATAGTAATTAACATAAATTATGAATGTTTTCTTATACGTTCGAAAATGTGGAACTGTCCTATAACTCAGAACTCACCCTATTAACGTTCTATCTTCTGCTTATTTTCCACAATAGGCTTTTCTCAGCTGTCAATAACAATATAGAAGAGGCATCCCCAGTGATGGGGAAAATCTGAGTATTGGGGAAATCTGGGGAGTTGTGGGGAAAACTGGGGAGTTGTGGGGAAAACTGGGGAGTTGTGGGGAAAACTGGGGAGTTGTGGGGAAAACTGGGGAGTTGTGGGGAAAACTGGGGAGTTGTGGGGAAAACTGGGGAGTTGTGGGGAAAACTGGGGAATTGTGG
The DNA here is from genome assembly GCA_947561585.1 of Caprella mutica. NCBI lineage: Eukaryota > Metazoa > Arthropoda > Malacostraca > Amphipoda > Caprellidae > Caprella > Caprella mutica. The sequence continues at coordinate 90,610 of CANNZV010000380.1, read as the reverse complement.
GGAAAACTGGGGAGCTGTGGGGAAAACTGGGGAGTTGTGGGGAAAACTGTGTAGTTGAGGGGAAAACTGCGGAGTTGTGGGGAAAACTTAAAGAGTTGTGGGGAAAAAGTTGTAGAGGATTAATAGGGCAGTACATGTAAATTTATTCCCGCTAGTTTTTAATTAGAAAAAGAGACTTCACCTTTCCATAATGAAATACGGTGTCATCAGCCAAAGAAAATAGGCAGACTACTTCTATACCAGACACGCACAGTAGTCAGTTAGTGGATGTTAACATAAGTTATGAACCTATCTGATATATCCAAACACCACTTTCCGGGTACGGGGGATGTGCAAAAATTAATGTGCATTTTGGTAAGAGAGTGTAACTGAGTGGTGAGAGTGTGTAACTGAGTGGTGAGAGAGTGTAACTGAGTGGTGAGAGAGTGTAACTGAGTGGTGAGAGAGTGTAACTGAGTGGTGAGAGAGTGTAACTGAGTGGTGAGAGAGTGTAACTGAGTGGTGAGAGAATGTAACTGAGTGGTGAGAGAGTGTAACTGAGTGGTAAGAGAGTGTAACTGAGTGGTGAGAGAGTGTAACTGAGTGGTAAGAGTGTAACTGAGTGGTAAGAGAGTGTAATTGAATGGTTAGAGTGTATTTGAGTGGTAAGAGTGTAACTGAGTGGTAAGAGAGTAACTGAGTGGTAAGAGAGTGTAATTGAGTGGTAAGAGAGTGTAACTTATTGGTAAGAGAGTGTAACTGAGTGGTAAGAGTGTAACTGAGTGGTAAGAGTGTAACTGAGTGGTAAGAGTGTAACTGAGTGGTAAGAGAGTGTAATTGAGTGGTAAGAGAGTGTAACTTATTGGTAAGAGAGTGTAACTGAGTGGTAAGAGTGTAACTGAGTGGTAAGAGTGTAACTGAGTGGTAAGAGAGTGTAACTTAGTGGTAAGAGAGTGTATCTGAGTGGTAAGAGAGTGTAACTGAGTGGTAAGAGTGTAACTGAGTGGTAAGAGAGTGTAACTTGTGGTAAGAGTGTAACTGAGTGGTAAGAGTGTAACTGAGTGGTAAGAGAGTGTAACTTGTGGTAAGAGAGTGTAACTGAGTGGTAAGAGAGTGTAACTGAGTGGTGAGAGAGTGTCACTGAGTGGTGAGTGTAACTGAGTGGTAAGAGTGTAATTGAGTGGTAAGAGTGTAATTGAGTGGTAAGAGTGTAACTGAGTGGTAAGAGAGTGTAACTGAGTGGTAAGAGAGTGTAACTGAGTGGTAAGAGAGTGTAACTGAGTGGTAAGAGAGTGTAACTGAGTGGTGAGAGAGTGTAACTGAGTGCTAAGAGAGTGTAACTGAGTGGTAAGAGAGTGTAACTGAGTGGTGAGAGAGTGTCACTGAGTGGTGAGAGAGTGTAACTGAGTGGTAAGAGTGTAATTGAGTGGTGAGAGTGTAACTGAGTGGTAAGAGAGTGTAACTGAGTGGTAAGAGTGTGTAACTGAGTGGTAAGAGAGTGTAACTGAGTGGTAAGAGAGTGTAACTGAGCGGTGAGAGAGTGTAACTGAGTGCTAAGAGAGTGTAACTGAGTGGCAAGAGAGTTCTCTCCTATATATGACATCTACTCCCACATTCACGTTTCATCTTTAGAAGTAATAAGAGATTCAAATCCACAGAGAAACCAAATCCGATTCCAAGGATTTTCGGAATATACGAACTCAAGAAGTAAATTTTATTCGCTGTGATGAAATATAAATAGCTTCTACTGTGATTTTATGCTATGAAGGAACATTCATATAGGGCAAAGGGACAATTACCTGATGATAATTTATCACCGGATTGATATTTCAAAAGGTTGTTAGTAAAGAACTCATAGAAGACCATGCCACACTAGCGTTTTTGCAGCGTTTATAACGCTCCAAAAGCGTCATGTAACATGGATACATATGAAATGGGTTTAATTAAATTTTTTCAGAGTCAAAAACGCTGCGAAAAAACGCTGCGAAAAAAACGCTCGTGTGACATTGCTTTAAAATATGAGAATTAAAATTTATTCTATTTGGTTGGTTGATGGTCATATGATGATGCTAAGGAAAGCTTCTTGTTACAACATTACCCCGATAGTGGAACAAATTTGCCCTGTGCTACCTTCAAATAATTGATTATTAGTTCTATTTTATCCTGAGTATTTATGAACTAACTGAATGCAGGTAGTATCTTACCAATTAACTTAAATTATAAATAATAATTATAATCACACCTATACTCTTTTCTACATGATCGAAAACGTGAAACAGTTTAATAACTCGGAACTTACCCTAATTATGTGAATGAAATAGAATATAAAAATTACTTGCTATTAATTTTTAGCTGAATTATTCCCATTGTTTTCTATATCTTTTAATATGTTGCCTTTTTAATCGATAAATACATATCCATTTTGAAATATTTCAGGTACGTCAAGGTATTATAAGTTTGTAAATAAGGTAAGTTTAGAAAAAAACGATATAAAATAAAATAATAATTATTTTATCGTTGTTCCTTTTATGACCTAAGATGTGGAACTGACCGATAATTCATAAATTACCCTATACCATTAAACATAAATATACTTTTAAATTACCGGTCTAGTTTTAAAAACAATTAAATCTATCAAAAATGTTAATATTATCGATATAAGTTTTCGTTGATAATATTGTACCGTATTTATACCAAGCAATAGAACCTCTATTATTGTATGTTATATCGCAAGGCAATCAGTTGGGGGATATAAGATGCAATATACAATATGAATAAAGGAGCAACTGTTGTTATTTCCTTCTCTCTCATAGATAAACTATATAATAATAATAAGTTATCTTTGGTTTAGCAGTACTTTGATGAATGAGTTGTGGGTGCAAGAAAATTATATAACCTCTCTATAGTTCTTATTATAATTACTTCATATAAATAAAGAGCATTGTGTTTTTATATATTTATTTATATATCAATCACGCTCAATTTTTTTAAACATTTTTTATATTATATTTTTTTATATTTATTTTTGATGTATTTTATATATCCATTCTTTTTGTATTTTATTTTTAGAATTTTGTTCTTTTATTATTGAAATCCCGTTATTTTAAACGGGGAAGTAACACTGGTATATTATAAACAGTATATTTCACTAACTTCTTTAATGTTAGATTCTTTAATGTAGAATTTTTGTTAATTTATAATTACAATCTTTTATTCAATATTCATATTTACCAGGTGTGGAAAAAGACACACTCTTTTTTCTTAAATTAATTACACTAAAAATAATAGTACTTGAGATGTCTTTTTAATTATGAACGAAGGAAAATGTTTTGATTTCTGTTTCCATAATTCAATTTTTTTCATAATTTAATTTTTTTCATAACTCAATTTTTTCCATAATTCAATTTTTTTCATAATTCAATTTTTTTCATAATTCAATTTTTTTCATAATTCAATTTTTTTCATAATTTAATTTTTTTATATTCAATTATTTTTCATAATTCAAATTCTGTTTTCATAATTCAAATTTGTAATGATAATTAAAAAAAATGTAATAATAATTAAAAAAATTATAATCATAATTCAAAAAAATTGTTATCATAATTCAAAAAAATTGTAATCCTAATTAAAAATTTTGTAATCCTAATTAAAAATAAGAATTCATAATTTAAAAATTTGTTTTAATAATTATTAATTTTGCATTCAGAATTGTAATATGAGTAATAATTGTAATAAGAACGAATATTATTAATATACAGAAAGACAGCACACAATAATTTTGGATACTTACCTGTCTTCTAATAGATCTATCAAAGCTGCGCAAAGAAATATCATACGAATTTTCGCTACAAGAAATTTGGATTTAATGTATACATTTTTTTTGGTTTATGTACGTCCGATGGAAACGAAAATAGATTTAATCATCAAAATAATATTAAACGTTCATATATTTGATTATCTTTCTCTCATATCAAATTTTATTTCCAATAGAATAACATCATTATTTTGATTATTTATTATCTGCCACCATCATATTAATGATAGATTGAAAAAATTAACAATGAAAAGCCAATGTTTTTCCCCACTGATTAATTGTCTACAAGCTCGAACTTTTTCTCATTATAATTTAAAAAAATGCTAACTAAAGGGAGAAAACATACACAATGTTTACCGTTTGTATTCCCGTGATGTATATATTAAATGGACGGTTATCGACAACCGATATCTAACGATAACTTTATCCTCTGCTATCGACCAATTGTGAATCAAACGATTACGATAATCTAAAACCTTCTATAAAGATGAATGCTCTCTGAAGTTTGGACTGAAGAAGTACAAGTGATCTCTAGCTGTCAATATCAGATCTCAGTTCTTATGAACTGCTCATCCGAATATTAATAGTTACTACGACAAAAACTACACGTGCGGTCAAAAATATGACATTTTAATAAATAAATTTAATTTAAACTGGTAAAAGTTCAGTTTTTAAATAAAAAAATATTGTAGTGCGATACCACCATAATGGAAATAATTGTACTAGTTTTTTCTCAGTAAGAGTATCAGGGATGCACAATATTTTTTCCTAGTCAAAGTATTGGGAAAGTATACTTTATTTTCCTAGTCAAAGTATTGGGAAAGTATACTTTATTTTCCTAGTCAAAGTATTGGGAAAGTATACTTTATTTTCCTAGTCAAAGTATTGGGAAAGTATACTTTATTTTCCTAGTCAAAGTATTGGGAAAGTATACTTTATTTTCCTAGTCAAAGTATTGGGAAAGTATACTTTATTTTCCTAGTCAAAATATTGGGAAGTATACTGTACTTTATTTTCCAAGTTAAGGTATTAGGAAAGAACACAATATTATTCTAGTTGAAGTTTTAGGAAAGTGTCCCAAATCAAGGCAAGTGTACAAAAGAACAAACAATTCTTTCTGCGTGTGCATGAGGGAAATAAATCACATATATTTTAAGTCGCTCTCTTTTTTAGGTCAGACTGTGCCGTGAAGAAGCTAATGGAAAGCTTGGCAATGACTGCTTCGCTGGTGTTATTTCAGGGGAACTTCTTAATTAGTGGACAAAAGTGCTGCTCCAAGATCTCCATGAGACTTTTTACCAAAAACTTCTCCTAAATACTTTTTTAGTGAACAATAACATTGGTAGCAGTTGATTATTATCTGTGTTATTGTGGTACTGTTGTGGTACTGTAAGAATAACGGTACTGTTGGTGAGAATATATTAGGTACTGTTGGTGAGAATATATTAGGTACTGTTGGTGAGAATATATTAGGTACTGTTGGTGAGAATATATTAGGTACTGTTGGTAATAATATATTAGGTACTGCTGATAAGAATATATTAGGTACTGTTGGTAATAATATATTAGGTACTGTTTTTAATAATATATTAGGTACTGTTGGTAATAATATATTAGGTACTGTTGGTAAGAATATATTAGGTACTGTTGGTAAGAATATATTAGGTACTGTTGGTAATAATATATTAGGTACTGTTGGTAATAATATATTAGGTACTGTTGGTAATAATATATTAGGTACTGTTGGTAATAATATATTAGGTACTGTTGGTAAGAATATATTAGGTACTGTTGTTAAGAATATATAAAGTACTGCTGATAAGAATATATTAGGTACTGTTGGTAATAATATATTAGGTACTGTTTTTAATAATATATTAGGTACTGTTGGTAATAATATGTTAGGTACTGTTGGTAATAATATATTAGGTACTGTTGGTAATAATATATTAGGTACTGTTGGTAATAATATATTAGGTACTGTTGGTAATAATATATTAGGTACTGTTGGTAATAATATATTAGGTACTGTTGGTGAGAATATATAAGGTACTGCTGATAAGAATATATTAGGTACTGTTGGTAAGAATATATTTGGTACTGTTGGTAAGAATATATAAGGTACTGCTGATAAGAATATATTAGGTACTGTTGGTAATAATATATTAGGTACTGTTTTTAATAATATATTAGGTACTGTTGGTAATAATATATTAGGTACTGTTGGTAAGAATATATTAGGTACTGTTGGTAAGAATATATTAGGTACTGTTGGTAAGAATATATTAGGTACTGTTGGTAAGAATATATTAGGTACTGTTGGTAAGAATATATTAGGTACTGTTGGTAAGAATATATTAGGTACTGTTGGTAAGAATATATTAGGTACTGTTGGTAATATTATATTAGGTACTGTTGGTAATAATATATTAGGTACTGTTGGTGATAATATATTAGGTACTGTTAGTGAGAATATATTAGGTACTGTTGGTAAGAATATATTAGGTACTGTTGGTAAGAATATATAAGGTACTGCTGATAAGAATATATCAGGTACTGTTGGTAATAATATATTAGGTACTGTTTTTAATAATATATTAGGTACTGTTGGTAATAATATATTAGGTACTGTTGGTAATAATATATTAGGTACTGTTGGTAAGAATATATTAGGTACTGTTGGTAATAATATATTAGGTACTGTTGGTAATGATATATTAAGTACTGTTGGTAATAATATATTAGGTACTGTTGGTAATAATATATTAGGTACTGTTGGTAATAATATATTAGGTACTGTTGGTAATAATATATTAGGTACTGTTTTTAATAATATATTAGGTACTGTTGGTAATAATATATTAGGTACTGTTGGTAATAATATATTAGGTACTGTTAGTGAGAATATATTAGGTACTGTTGGTAAGAATATATTAGGTACTGTTGGTAAGAATATATAAGGTACTGCTGATAAGAATATATTAGGTACTGTCGGTAATAATATATTAGGTACTGTTTTTAATAATATATTAGGTACTGTTGGTAATAATATATTAGGTACTGTTGGTAATAATATATTAGGTACTGTTGGTAATAATATATTAGGTACTGTTGGTAATAATATATTAGGTACTGTTGGTAAGAATATATTTGGTACTGTTGGTAAGAATATATAAGGTACTGCTGATAAGAATATATTAGGTACTGTTGGTAATAATATATTAGGTACTGTTTTTAATAATATATTAGGTACTGTTGGTAATAATATATTAGGTACTGTTGGTAAGAATATATTAGGTACTGTTGGTAAGAATATATTAGGTACTGTTGGTAAGAATATATTAGGTACTGTTGGTAATAATATATTAGGTACTGTTGGTAAGAATATATTAGTTACTGTTGATAAGAATATATTAGGTACTGTTGGTAATAATATATTAGGTACTGTTGGTAATAATATATTAGGTACTGTTGGTAATAATATATTAGGTACTGTTGGTAATAATATATTAGGTACTGTTAGTGAGAATATATTAGGTACTGTTGGTAAGAATATATTAGGTACTGTTGGTAAGAATATATAAGGTACTGCTGATAAGAATATATCAGGTACTGTTGGTAATAATATATTAGGTACTGTTTTTAATAATATATTAGGTACTGTTGGTAATAATATATTAGGTACTGTTGGTAATAATATATTAGGTACTGTTGGTAAGAATATATTAGGTACTGTTGGTAATAATATATTAGGTACTGTTGGTAATGATATATTAGGTACTGTTGGTAAGAATATATTAGGTACTGTTGGTAATAATATATTAAGTACTGTTGGTAATAATATATTAGGTACTGTTGGTAATAATATATTAGGTACTGTTGGTAATAATATATTAGGTACTGTTGGTAAGAATATATTAGGTACTGTTGGTAATAATATATTAGGTACTGTTGGTAATAATATATTAGGTACTGTTGGTAAGAATATATTAGGTACTGTTGGTAAGAATATATAAAGTACTGCTGATAAGAATATATTAGGTACTGTTGGTAATAATATATTAGGTACTGTTTTTAATAATATATTAGGTACTGTTGGTAATAATATGTTAGGTACTGTTGGTAATAATATATTAGGTACTGTTGGTAATAATATATTAGGTACTGTTGGTAATAATATATTAGGTACTGTTGGTAATAATATATTAGGTACTGTTGGTAATAATATATTAGGTACTGTTGGTGAGAATATATAAGGTACTGCTGATAAGAATATATTAGGTACTGTTGGTAAGAATATATTTGGTACTGTTGGTAAGAATATATTAGGTACTGTTGGTAAGAATATATTAGGTACTGTTGGTAAGAATATATTAGGTACTGTTGGTAAGAATATATTAGGTACTGTTGGTAAGAATATATTAGGTACTGTTGGTAATATTATATTAGGTACTGTTGGTAATAATATATTAGGTACTGTTGGTGATAATATATTAGGTACTGTTAGTGAGAATATATTAGGTACTGTTGGTAAGAATATATTAGGTACTGTTGGTAAGAATATATAAGGTACTGCTGATAAGAATATATCAGGTACTGTTGGTAATAATATATTAGGTACTGTTTTTAATAATATATTAGGTACTGTTGGTAATAATATATTAGGTACTGTTGGTAATAATATATTAGGTACTGTTGGTAAGAATATATTAGGTACTGTTGGTAATAATATATTAGGTACTGTTGGTAATGATATATTAAGTACTGTTGGTAATAATATATTAGGTACTGTTGGTAATAATATATTAGGTACTGTTGGTAATAATATATTAGGTACTGTTGGTAATAATATATTAGGTACTGTTTTTAATAATATATTAGGTACTGTTGGTAATAATATATTAGGTACTGTTGGTAATAATATATTAGGTACTGTTAGTGAGAATATATTAGGTACTGTTGGTAAGAATATATTAGGTACTGTTGGTAAGAATATATAAGGTACTGCTGATAAGAATATATTAGGTACTGTCGGTAATAATATATTAGGTACTGTTTTTAATAATATATTAGGTACTGTTGGTAATAATATATTAGGTACTGTTGGTAATAATATATTAGGTACTGTTGGTAATAATATATTAGGTACTGTTGGTAATAATATATTAGGTACTGTTGGTAAGAATATATTTGGTACTGTTGGTAAGAATATATAAGGTACTGCTGATAAGAATATATTAGGTACTGTTGGTAATAATATATTAGGTACTGTTTTTAATAATATATTAGGTACTGTTGGTAATAATATATTAGGTACTGTTGGTAAGAATATATTAGGTACTGTTGGTAAGAATATATTAGGTACTGTTGGTAAGAATATATTAGGTACTGTTGGTAATAATATATTAGGTACTGTTGGTAAGAATATATTAGTTACTGTTGATAAGAATATATTAGGTACTGTTGGTAATAATATATTAGGTACTGTTGGTAATAATATATTAGGTACTGTTGGTAATAATATATTAGGTACTGTTGGTAATAATATATTAGGTACTGTTAGTGAGAATATATTAGGTACTGTTGGTAAGAATATATTAGGTACTGTTGGTAAGAATATATAAGGTACTGCTGATAAGAATATATCAGGTACTGTTGGTAATAATATATTAGGTACTGTTTTTAATAATATATTAGGTACTGTTGGTAATAATATATTAGGTACTGTTGGTAATAATATATTAGGTACTGTTGGTAAGAATATATTAGGTACTGTTGGTAATAATATATTAGGTACTGTTGGTAATGATATATTAGGTACTGTTGGTAAGAATATATTAGGTACTGTTGGTAATAATATATTAAGTACTGTTGGTAATAATATATTAGGTACTGTTGGTAATAATATATTAGGTACTGTTGGTAATAATATATTAGGTACTGTTGGTAAGAATATATTAGGTACTGTTGGTAATAATATATTAGGTACTGTCAATCATAATTAGCAAATTAATTTTTTTCATATATTTATTTTCATTGGATAGTTAGGCAGCTTCTAGCATGGTTATGAATTTATTCTGATATCAGTTCAATAACTAAATTACATTTCTTTTTATTCTGTTTAAGTAGTAAAATTTGAATAACTATTAAATGAATTATTAAATATCTATTAGAACCTGAAAAATATCTATCAAATGTACATCAAAGTACGTACTAATAATGATAAATCCAACTCTGATTATTGAAGCGGTAATTTCGAAAGTAATTGTATTAACTTTCTCAATTATGGTTTGAATAGATTAAATAAATTAAATGTAATTGTAATTATATTCCCTAGATTTATTATCTCATAAAATTAAATTGTCTAGCGTTTTGTAAAGTAAATGAAATACTGTTCTCATTTATTAACAATAGAAAGATTGTTAATACGCTGAACTTGTATCTTTACTTAATCTTTCAATTTCTATAATTTGATAATCATTTAATCAGACATAATCTTTTTAATCTTGTACACTGTTCATTAGAAGGAAATGCTATTTAAATTTATGGTCATGTTATTCTCGCTAGGAGCTCGAATATAATTATAAACGAATAGCTTTGATGTAAGCCGCTAATATAACTCGTAACTTCAGAACATAACTTTATAACTTGTAACCCAGAGCTATAACTTGTAATTCAGAATAAAACTTTATAATTTGTACTAAGTTATATAACTTCATGAACTTTGTAAATCAGTTATACAACTTAGAATATTGAGTTCTTTTTCTATAGATAGAATTGAAATTAATACTTAATTAATTTAAAAAGAATTAAGTAAGTACTTCAATTATTCTAATTGAAATACTTAATTAATAGTTAGGAACTTGTAACATTTCTGATCATGTATAGGTTAAACAGGACTCTGAAATAGTATGCTTAAATTTGGATGTTTATTAGTAAATCAGGTTTCACTAAAATGAACTATTAGTAAATCTGATCGATCTATATGTTAATCGTATAGAAAGCCATTACCACTAGCGTGTTAAATTTGAATAATGCATTGTGTGTTATTTCTATCTGCAGTGAGTAGAAAAACATCTTTGTAAAGTACTATCAGTACCTTAACAGAAGTTTATTCACTCACTGGAAGGTTGGACTCTCCAGTTCACTCTTTAAATACCATTGGCACCTAGCTAAAGTGTTCATAGTTCGCGTTAGTCTACCGAAAGATGGGTCTGTCCTGATCCTGGTAGAAACTTGGCTTCGCCGCCAAAAGGGAGTCTTGAGATGGCTACTCAAACCCTTGTTTATTTTAAACCCTTAAGTTTACTCAACCGCTAGTTTATTTAAAACTTGTGTTGTGTTATTTGAAGACTTGTGCGTAAGTCTTAGAACTCTGTACTATTCGAACTTTAATATAAGTACACCCATTTAAAACTTCCTTGTGTTTAATTTACTTCCTAAAAACTTTTACCGTTTAGTCATTTGTCAGTTTAATAGAATTCAATCAATTACCTCCAAGTCTCTTCAAGTTAAGAAATACAAATAATTGTTAAAGAACCCGGAGACTTATTTTGCCCTATGGGATAAGTTTATTAACAAGCCTCATCTACTTAGAAAATAGGTGATAATTTACTATCAATCCCATAGGAAAAGGGCAATTTAATATTGGCATCTTCAAACGGTCTTGAAGAAAAGAGGGAGGAAAAAAGAGGTTAGAATCTATTAACGAAAAGAACTGACTTAATATAAATGGTTTAAAGATTTTAGAGAAGTAAAAGGAAAGTTGGAAAGACAGTGTCAGTGATAAAGAGGGTACAAAACCAGAACTATGAAACCCTAGTGTTATACAGTGTTAGTCACTAGGTAAGCATTGAATGTAATGCGAGTGAACTAGCCAATCACACTCCTTCCGATAAAAGGACATTACGGGAGCAACTCAACAATGCCGATAAGAGAACACACTCTTCCATCACATATGGGAGAGCACACCCTTTCAACTCACATACGGAAGTCCTGCAGCACTTCATAAAAAAGGAAGGAAAAGCAACAGAAAAGATTCACATGACATGTGAAAGGATACTTTTCAAGTTAACAGCAGTTAACTATAAAAACTGTTCCAGAATACCATTAATATTCTAAAGACCGGTGAGAAAATTCGAGCTGAGTATAAAACGAGCGGTGCGTATAAATAAACTCAATCATCCAAGCTGCAACACAAACTTCGAGCTGAGCACGGATACGCCAAATTAAGTGAAGGTGGCTAGGCACTAGAGTCAAAGTACTAACAGCGACAAAGTACTATCAGCTCTTCGGGTACTAGTGGCAAGAAAAACTGGTACGGCGACAAAGCTACTTTTGTCGTGATAAACTCACTCTTAAATAAAAAACGAATTAAAGTAAATTAAATCGTCTCATCACTTTCGGAGAAGTGACTGAAATTACTTTAACTGAGTGACGAATTATTTTCTTCTTCATCAAATAAAGTTGGGAGCCCTACTCCATATACTGAATAATAGTATAATAATGACATCGCGACAGAAACTCAATTTTACCTGGCAGTAATCACCCAAGGGATTACGAAGGAAAGGCAGTAAGAAGAGGACAAGAAACAGCGCAAGTAGAAAAAAGGAGAGCATACGAGGCAATACTTCATGAAATCTACAATCTAAACGGGAGAACAGAAGAATTCGAATGACTCCAGAAAAAAGGAGAGCTGTGAGGCAACCCTACATGAGATTTATAATCTACACTACCATCTGGTAAACAGGCAGCTAAACAACGAGAGGCAAATTAGGTGATGCTATTTAACTATTTAACCTAAAGTTAATATATTGTAATGAATTTTGTGTCTGGAATATAATAATGTCTACTTATATTTTTGTATTGTGAATTTTATATTGTCTTTATTAATCTTTACAGTGTATATTGAAAGGTTTTGTTAGATAAGGTAGTATGTAATAAAGAATGGCTTTACCAAAATACGACACAAATAGTTACAACTTGCCGCGAATGTTCCTATAGTAATATAAAGTGTAGTTATGACACTACATTCCTGGGGGGAATGATAGATTTATATCATAGTCTCAAATAGTGGAGTAAAAAGTAGTGTCAAGGACCAGTAGCCTCAAATAGCGCAGTTAGTAAAAGCAAGATGATATGACAATTTTAGTCAATGTGTATCATTTAAAGGTAATAAACTTTTAACAGATATAATTGAATCTGGGAATATATTAATTGCATAGAATATTTTAGATGTGTCGGGATAGTGAAAACTATTTACATTTTGACAGGCTAATAATACCATGTATTTCAGTACTTTTATAATCATCTGACTGAGAACGACATTTAAATCTAATTTATTTTGCATAATTATTCTATAAGTAAAATCATTGAAAGTATGGATTTTTAAAGTATTAAGTAAAAAACATTAGAACAATGTTTAAATGAGCTAATATAGTTGCAAATATATTAGTAGTAACCTGTGTACTCATAAATAGAGATACAGATGGAATATGTAACTGTATATTCACAGATAAGGAGAATAAAAATATTCCAAGTTGATGATAAATTAAATGGGTCTTATAACCTGTGAATTTGTAATGTAAATAACCAAAGGTGAATTTGGTAAAGTAACGATATACCTATTTTATATTAACGAGGTAATTTTCCATATTTTTAGTACTGGAATGGAAGTAATTAACCCATTCTCGTATTTCATTAATTTTGCATATTTTAATGAAATGATATTTATTGTTTGTGGCTTAAAAAGCAATAACGTCGATAAAAATCTTTGGAAATTATAAATTACGCTGTTTTATTTAGTAGGTAATATCAAGAGAAAATGAAATCGAGAAAAGTTGATATCATAAGAAACGGTTATATCATATAGAAATATACCGAAAGTACAGTCACGAATGTGAATATCTGACTATAGGGTCAAAACATCCTTTAAGTCAGTGAAAGTCAAATGAGTTGTGATATTATAAGATATAAAAAGGGTTTCAGGTAAAACCGTAAATACCTAAGATACAACATTGAGTTGTGATATTATAAAATATAAAAAGGGTTTCAGGTAAAACCGTAATACCTAAGATACAACATTGAGTTGTGATATTATAAAATATAAAAAGGGTTTCAGGTAAAACCGTAATACCTAAGATACAACATTGAGTTGTGATATTATAAAATATAAAAAGGGTTTCAGGTAAAACCGCAAATACCTAAGATGTGCACGTATTGTACATATATGACGAAATCATACCTAATTTTCAGGGATGAAGTCAATAGATAATTATAATGTCAATTTATATTTATAAAAATAAACAAGGTTTCAGGTAAACCGGAAATACCTATGATATGCACGTAACGTACATATGTAACGAATCATACATAATTTTCAGGGATGAAGTCAATTGATAATTATGATGTATTCCTATTCAAATAGTGATAATCGCAGGGTTTGAAAAAAGAACCTGTCAATCGTTTCAGTGATTTAAGACAATCAAGTCAGATAATGAGTTAACGTAAATATGATGAAACGTAAATATTAAACTCAGAGGTATGACTCAGTATAAAAAGAGTGAAACATTTTAAAGGATTGACAAGGAATGATGTAGATATATATATATATCTTGAATATTTAAATGACTATTTTGATATTAATATTGTATATTAAATATTTTTGAAGAGATTTAAAGTTACCTAGAGGTTAATACTGCTTAACCATAGTTAATGTAATATCGGGTAATATGTGGTAACATAGAGGGGAAAAGTAGGTTTGATACTAAATAATCAATATTTGATGTAGTTTCAAACTATATTCCTGTAATAATTAAAAGTAAGAAATAATTGATTTGATTAAAGGTTATTGTTTAACGTAATTAAATAATTATATGCTTTAACGTAAAATCTCCAGCAACTCAATAATGAAAGAAACAACGATATAAGAAAGATTCAATGCCGTTTACGTATATTGAATATATATTGAGTATAATTAATTATCCGTTAAATAAGAAGTTGTTGTAATTATTCCAGTGACGAATAATAACTTATAATAATCGCCAATGGTGATTAGTTCATATGAACGAAATAATCGTATAAAAAACGATGTGAATTCAGACAATTGTATTTGTCAGACGATAATTCTGAGAAAGAAAATACTATGAGAGCAAAGATTTGCTGAATTTTATAATTAAATTGTAAGACTTGATTTGAATAGTGAATTAAATGCAAGCAATCGAACATAAATGTATAAGAGATAAAACAATTATCTTAAGACTATTTTTCTTTTAATAAAGTATAAAATATAGCAAACGTTATATATATAAAAATATAAATTAACGTAAAAATATAACGAAACTTGATTTTATAATAGTTGACTAGTAAAAAGTCAAGACTAAACGTAATCTTGAAGGAAGCGATGTAAATTTTCAAGTGGGAAGTTATTGTCAACAGAGCTATTAAAATTAGTCGAGGTGGTACAGTCAGTAACACTATAGTTGACGATAGCAAGGATATAATATGAATAAAATAATGAGTATTATATGGAGAATAAAAGATATAGGAATTAATGTGATTATTCCAGTAGGTTACTCAGAAATAATAATTAATTATTTAATTAATTATTTGATAAATAAATGAGTTTGAAAGAGAGCTCTTGATGATTTCTTTTAATGATAACTGTAATGTTTGATAAATAAATGAGTTACAGGTTCTTCGTCGAAATAAAATCATGGAATTAATGTCATGAAATAAGTGTAATATCATAATTTAATAATATGATAAATTTGAGGAACTGCAGTAATATAAGTTATTACTTGTGTGGGAATTAGAACCTGAAAGAACAATGTATGAATAAGAATTAATAGTTATTTATAATTAAATGACATGAAGTAAATCAATCTACTGTTCTCTATGAACTGTATTGTAATACAATTCAAGATGTAGCAGGAACTAATATTTGAAACACCATAACAAATGGAGAGTTTAACGAATGATTTGAATGATAACAAGATACGAAGCAAATATTTCAATTAATATTATCTCACATTTAATTTGAATTCTTTTATTTATAATAGAAGTGTAATATTTTATGTTGAATTTTTGATTTTCAAGATGATAAATAAAAATGTTTGTACTTGTTAATTAAAATAAAGATACTGAATTCTTGATATATAAATTTAGAAATGAATTCTAAATAAATAGTCGAATATTATTGAATGTATAATGAACAATGAAAACATGCAATATAATATACATGTACTTAAATTCTAATGTTTATGTACAATGATATATAAAATAATTGCTGAAAAATATAGTTCGTTAAAACTTTTATATATGATTATATATAAATAGATAACCATTCTGTTATGAAGGAAATGTTTGAATCAATCTTAAGGGGAACATTCTATTTATTCCTCTCAGAATAAAGAATAAAGTAGACCCTAAAGAATTTCCAAACATAAGTTAGGGGAACATTCTATTTATTCCTCTCAGAGTGAAGAAAAAATTAGACCCCAAAAAGGATTACAATAATAGATTGAAGTGTAATTAAGTGTGATTATACATGGAATTGTGAGATGAATATATTAGAAAGTTATAAATCAAGATGTATAATAATTATATGTTGATATTTGAAAAAAGGGAATATTCCTAATGCATAAAGAATATTCATTCTAAACTGTAAGGGTAAATATTACTAAGAGAAAACAGTAATTGCAGATTCAAAGGTCAACCAGAGTACAGTAAATACCCTGAAAAGAAAATCTTCTTTTAAAGAAAAATTTCAAGGGGGAACCGTAATATTTCCAGATTTATAAAAGAATGAATGTAGTTGATTTTACATGAGTATAAAAAGGATTAAAATGAAATCGTAAATAATAAAAGCGATCGAATAGAACGGATTTATTTCATAAAAATAAATGTAACGAGAATTGTAAAATACGTTCATGTTACGTATATGAATTTATTAATTAAACTCAGTATAGCAGTTTAAATGTAATTAAAAAGTTTGAGTTTAAAAGGGACAGTTATATAATTTAATAAATAATGTATGGATTCAAATAAAGAAAACGTTTGAAAAGTTTAATGATACTGAAATAAGAGTAAAAGGCTCTTTAGTGATAAATGGGAATTACGAAAATATTTTTGAGTATTGAGTTTAATAATAACAAGAATCTTGATGATATTTAAATTATTACTTGAAAAAGTAAATGAATACATTAAACTTGAGTTAAAGCAAATGAAAAAAAAATAATGAAATTTAATTCTGTACAAGAATTTATGATTATAAAAGGAACATAACGAAATATAATGAATAGCTAAAAAATGATATAGTTTGTGTTCAATTAATTTCTTTCAATGGTTAGATCAATAACATTAACTCTTCAGGGTAACTACAATATACACTGATGTAAAGAAATGTAAATTATATATATAATGCATTGATGTTTAGTGAAACATAAAATATTTATACATATAACTGTGTGTTTGTAAGTTAAGAGTAATTAAGAAAATTATGTTGACTAACACTTATAATTATTGATGAGATGTAATGTAATGGTAGATAAATAATCTATGTAAGATGTAAGTTTCTTGTATAAGATAGTAAAGTTCACCTGTAATTGCAGAAACACACGTAAAAGAGGCTAACCAAAAGCAATGAACCCCATCCATCTGACGATCTGACGTTATGGGCAAGACATCGGTTGAAGGTGAACTACTTGATTTTACTATGAATTTATCACTATAAGTGAAAATCTTGTAAAGTAACGTAACAATAAAAAGAAACATAACAGTTTTGATTGTGTCCAAGATTTTCATAAACCTAGTTTTAAGTGAAAAATATGTTATATATATAAACTAACCCCTTCTTTACAGTTTTATAATAATAGGAATATGTATTGTAAACTGAATGAGGTATATTTTGAAATAAATGTTATGTGAGATATATATTATCAAACTATAATATTACTTGAAGGATTATAAAAATACTATAATATTAAAGAATTTTGTAGAATCATTGTACAAAATTTTGGAAATAATTAAAACAATCATGTTTTAGCAATGGTAAAATAGTAATATTATCCTTCAACTGTAAGTCTAAAAGTAATAGTTAGGTAAAAATATAATCCTAATTATACTTAAATTAATGATTTATTTTTATTCCCAAAACTTGAAAAACATCTCTCGAGAAACTGGAGCAGAGCAATAACAAACCAGATGTTGGAACAATCCAACACCAGTAACTTGTTGATCCGAAAAGGATAAGCCGAGCTACGCCTAGTGACGAGAAGGCTGAGCAGTGGAGCACACTTGGTGATGACTTCACAGTCATACTTGATGATGACTTCACAGTCATACTTGATGATGACTTCACAGTCATACTTGATGATGACTTCACAATCATACTTGGTGACGACTTCGCAGTCATACTTGGTGACGTCACAAACCAATACCCGATAACCTGAGGGAACCATTCATTCTGAAGGAGGAGAATGAACATGGGGGCTTCAACTCTCATGTACCTACTTTGAGAAGTCTTCTCTGATGGTACCGACACATTTAGATCATTTCACCTTGATCTTATTATTCTAAATTTTGGATTATTACTTTAGTCCAATTAACTTAGATTTCTATACTTTGAATTTACTTTAAAAGAAAGTTTATATATTAATTGCTTATTGAAACATTCAGGTTATGAGCATTTAATCATTGATGTTTATTTGAAAATTAATTCTTTAAAGGATTACTTAAGATTTCATTTGATAGTTTACAGATTTCGAAGTTGAACATTTGATTTAAAGTAACTTTTAATTTCATTGGATATTTTAAACGAAATCTGAATATGTTTATTCAATACGAATAAAAATAGGTTATGTAAGGCTAACAATAGTATAGATGAATACTAACCAATAATATAGCTCGTATAATATTACATAACATATATAACCATAGTTTAAGAAGAGAGAAGTTTAAGATAAGTAATAACGAATTTAGTTTTACTCATATATTTTGAAATGAATATTTTGGAATTAGAATAAACTATAATGAAGTTTCGATTTTGATGTAAGATTATATTCATTTGAGATATAAAAGTTAATTAAGTTCTATTGACTATAGCTTATATTCATTTGAGATATAAAAGTTAACTAAGTTCTATTGATAATAGATTATATTCATTGGAAATATGAAAAGTAATTAATCTCTATTGATTTTGAAATTAATTTCATTTGAAAATTACTTAACTTTATTTCCGACGTTTCAAATTACTATGCTTGAAGAAGAAGATATAATAATAGTAGATATATTATAATCGTATGCTTAGATTTTATTGATAATATTATTTGTAAGCATTATAATTTTGGTTCTTGAATGAAAGTAAGATGTTTATAGTTGGACTATATTGCAGTAAAGTAATAAACGAACTTAATATTTTGAAGAAAAACTTTAAGGGTGTTTTCAATGACTAGACATTCACCTGGATACTATTTCCATTTAAATATTTAAGAATTGAGAACATACATATTTAATTTTTAGAAAGGTAATGGTTACTTTTATTTAAAAAATTAAAATATAAATTTAGCAGTTATAGATTGAAGTTTTATGATTGTTCAACTTGAATTTGAGATTCATAATTTGATGTTTCATGTTTTGAAATTTTAGAACTGGATGAAATGGGATTTCAGGTTCAATTTTGAATAATTATAAACAAGGTTAGATACTGAATATCTTTATTAGTTAAATAAATTCCATAAAATGAAAATATATTTTAGATGTATGTTTCTGAATATGAGTAGAATAACTTATAAATTTTTACTCTATTTTGATTTAATATCTTGACCAGAGGTAGAATTCATGATTACATATATGATAGGAATTGTCTTGTCATCATATTTTTGTACACACAAATTTTATGATGAAAAGACTGATCTATTTAGCAGATCAAATTTTAATCTGAAATTCATAATACATGAATCGAGTGATTAAATTTCTTTTGTTTTAATAGATATAATTTGTGTTTCGGACTTAGAAATTTTAAGAAATTTCATAGATGTTTTCCGAGTGTTGTTCGAAATTTCTTAGGATATTTTTCGATTGGATTTCGATAATAAGGGTTTAGAAATTGAAATTCAACCGACAAGTCGGTTGAAACATGAAGGGGGGAGTGATATTAACAATAGAAAGATTGTTAATACGCTGAACTTGTATCTTTACTTAATCTTTCAATTTCTATAATTTGATAATCATTTAATCAGACATAATCTTTTTAATCTTGTACACTGTTCATTAGAAGGAAATGCTATTTAAATTTATGGTCATGTTATTCTCGCTAGGAGCTCGAATATAATTATAAACGAATAGCTTTGATGTAAGCCGCTAATATAACTCGTAACTTCAGAACATAACTTTATAACTTGTAACCCAGAGCTATAACTTGTAATTCAGAATAAAACTTTATAATTTGTACTAAGTTATATAACTTCATGAACTTTGTAAATCAGTTATACAACTTAGAATATTGAGTTCTTTTTCTATAGATAGAATTGAAATTAATACTTAATTAATTTAAAAAGAATTAAGTAAGTACTTCAATTATTCTAATTGAAATACTTAATTAATAGTTAGGAACTTGTAACATTTCTGATCATGTATAGGTTAAACAGGACTCTGAAATAGTATGCTTAAATTTGGATGTTTATTAGTAAATCAGGTTTCACTAAAATGAACTATTAGTAAATCTGATCGATCTATATGTTAATCGTATAGAAAGCCATTACCACTAGCGTGTTAAATTTGAATAATGCATTGTGTGTTATTTCTATCTGCAGTGAGTAGAAAAACATCTTTGTAAAGTACTATCAGTACCTTAACAGAAGTTTATTCACTCACTGGAAGGTTGGACTCTCCAGTTCACTCTTTAAATACCATTGGCACCTAGCTAAAGTGTTCATAGTTCGCGTTAGTCTACCGAAAGATGGGTCTGTCCTGATCCTGGTAGAAACTTGGCTTCGCCGCCAAAAGGGAGTCTTGAGATGGCTACTCAAACCCTTGTTTATTTTAAACCCTTAAGTTTACTCAACCGCTAGTTTATTTAAAACTTGTGTTGTGTTATTTGAAGACTTGTGCGTAAGTCTTAGAACTCTGTACTATTCGAACTTTAATATAAGTACACCCATTTAAAACTTCCTTGTGTTTAATTTACTTCCTAAAAACTTTTACCGTTTAGTCATTTGTCAGTTTAATAGAATTCAATCAATTACCTCCAAGTCTCTTCAAGTTAAGAAATACAAATAATTGTTAAAGAACCCGGAGACTTATTTTGCCCTATGGGATAAGTTTATTAACAAGCCTCATCTACTTAGAAAATAGGTGATAATTTACTATCAATCCCATAGGAAAAGGGCAATTTAATATCATTTACCGTATACTTTATTGCCTTTTAACTTCTCTGTCCAAGTTACTGAATGATGGATCGGGCTTTTGTGAAATTTTATCACCATAGGAGGATTTAATTTTTGATAGAGATTAATTTCTTCATATTTACACACCATGTACCTAATTCAAATTCTTTCACAATATTATTCAAATTTATATGAAAGAATTTGAATATTACCACAAAAATTAAAAAATTTACACACTAAAACTTAAATATACACACTGTCATTCAAATTTATACATCATAATTTAAATATATACAGCAAAATAAATATATATACGCCAAAACCTCAGATATACAGACCAAACAAATTCAAATATGCACAACAAAACTCAAGTAAACACAAACAAATTCAAATATACACTACAAAACTCAAATATACACTACAAAACTCAAATATACCTACAAAACTCAAATATACCTACAAAACTCAAATATACCTACAAAACTCAAATATACACTACAAAACTCAAATATACACTACAAAACTCAAATATACACTACAAAACTCAAATATACACTACAAAACTCAAATATACACTACAAAACTCAAATATACCTACAAAACTCAAATATACACTATAAAACTCAAATATACACTACAAAACTCAAATATACCTACAAAACTCAAATATACACTACAAAACTCAAATATACACTACAAAACTCAAATATACACTACAAAACTCAAATATACTCTACAAAACTCAAATATACACTACAAAACTCAAATATACACTACAAAACTCAAACATTCACATCATTATTCCTATTTAACAACCACCGTCATTTACCTTTACATAATTTTTATCGCATATTTGCTATTTACTATGGAAAGAGCATTTCTCACTGAGACTGCACACTCACACTTCAATCAAGCAAAACAATCAACAGTGAATAAGATTCCCGATGAAATATTCCAGTGGGAATTACTGCAGGCGGTACTGAGTATCGACAAATTCCAGGGGAATTCCTAAATACCGAGACAATGAAACCACTTAGAGATGTATTCTGAATGGGAATATTTGCTCCAGAATTATTATTGTAAATGCATTCAGAACTTATGAGGCTGTTATTAAAATTGATAAGAAGAACAAGATATAAAAGAGGCATTTAATTATTTTTAGTAGGAAAAATAAACGAAAAATAAGTGTTAGATTTTTATATTCATATACACATCCCAGGCAAGATATAATTCCTGGGATATTATGGGAATATTTCAGGCAAGAGGGTTTTATTCCTGGCATATTATGGGAATATTTCAGGCAAGAGGGTTTTATTCCTGGGATATTAAGGGAATATTTCCAGCAAGAAGGTTTTATTCCTGGGATATTAAGGGAATATTTCAGGCAAGAAAGATTTATTCCTGGGATATTAAGGGAATATTTCAGGCAAGAATGTTTTGTACCTGAGGTAATATATATTATGGGAATAAAACAAGAAAGGACTAATTCCTGGGATAATTAGGGAATATCCTAGACTACTAGATTCCTGAGATATTAAGGGAATATCCTAGGCTAGAAAATAAACCATGATTATAAGCATTTTATAGTCAAAGATTATTTCTCTTCATTTTTTTACATTAATTCAGTTACTACGTCATCTGAAAATTCTCTAACTTTTAATTTTGTTTTAATTCCACTTTATAGAATGCAATTATAGTGTTTTTCTACATCCTATGAAGTTTAATTGCTCTAATGGAATTTTTAATTGTTCTTAGGGAATTTTTAATTGTTCTTATGAAATTTTTAATTGTCCTTAGGAAATTTTTTATGAAATTCTACAAGGAATTTTAGCGGAATTTCTTATGGAATTTTTGTGGAATATTGACCTGACTTTCTATTGCCATGAAATTACCCACAAAATTATCCAATTTCCGTTGTATTCAATTTAATTCACGGATTTTCTGGAGTGAAAATGATTAGATCTGAGCGTTGGCATTAGGGTTTACGAGCCCTCTTTAAAAATTGATCATTCTATGGAAACCGAGTCATTAAACCACTGAAATATTACTTTATAAAAACAAACGACCTCCATATTGTTCTTTATAGCTCTCTTAAAATGGCTTATAAGCGCACCACCGTCGCAAATCTCACGGGATGCTCCTTAGTTTACGGCGGTGTAATCAAAATCTGTCGGTAGAATCTGTCGCTAAAAGCTTTCTAAGAGTTGGTGCTCTTGTAAGCTTCCTTTTGAACTG
The DNA here is from genome assembly GCA_947561585.1 of Caprella mutica. Taxonomy (NCBI): domain Eukaryota; kingdom Metazoa; phylum Arthropoda; class Malacostraca; order Amphipoda; family Caprellidae; genus Caprella; species Caprella mutica. The sequence continues at coordinate 67,198 of CANNZV010000380.1, read as the reverse complement.
TAAGTAGCTTTTGAAAGTGTGGGAGTAATGCACTTTAATTTATTATGAATGTTACAGGGACCATTTACAATTGGTGATGAATCCTGGGTCCATTGGTGTTGAATCCTCTGTCCTTTGGTGATGAATTCTTTGTTACTTGGTGATGAATTCTATGTCCATTGGTGATGAAAACATTTTTCTGTTAGTTATGAATCTCTTTCCATTGGTGGTGAATTGTAGAGCCGTGGAAAGTTTGTGCTATATATATTGAGAAATTTTTTATTTCTTAAAGAAAGAAAATAATCGTGAACTCTCACATAGAAATTTGTAAGCTATAGTGATTCGTGAAGTGTTTAGATTTCATATTCAATTTTTTTTTCACGGCAGTTTCATACTAGCGACAATTCATTAAAAGATCGAAGATATGTGATACAATTGAACATAGTGAATTAATTTTCAATTTATTAACATATTAGCCTTCAAACAGTTTATATAATTACGTATCATCGACAAAAGTGAAACTCGGGCAGCAATATATCTAAGTAATATTGACTCAATATTGTGATAACATTAGGACAAAGTTGGCCCAATAAACATATAGTTCCTTGGAACATATCAACTACTACAAAATGATATACGTATGTTTATATCATCTTAATAGTATTCAAAACTAAGTTTGATATTGTAGATGAACTGTATATCAGGCAGATAGGCAACTTGGAAGGACTTTTTCGCGGATTGATATATTGTCCCGGTAATATAACTCTACGGGATAAAAACCCTCTTCTCGATAGTTATTTTAAGATTTATATATATATCCAATAGAAGAAGTACAATAGACAAGGATTAGGTGATTTTATTATTTAATGGTAACAATGTTTAAGATTGAGTGATATTGAAATTACAAAGAAGTAAGAACGAGAAATAACTGAGTAATAATTAAAAGAGATATGACTAGGCAATATATGGATGATAAATAAATAGGTAATATGATTAACTAGGCAATATATGAAGAATGAATAACTAGGCAATACGAATAACCAGGCAATAACCGCATGATAAATAACCAATAACCAGGCAATAACTGCAGGATGAATAACTAGGCAATAACTGCAGGATAATTAACTAGGCAATAACTGCAGGATAATTAACCAGGCAATAACTGCAGGATAAATAACTAGGCAATAACTGCAGGATAAATAACCAGGAAATAACTGCAGAATGAATAACTAGGCAATAACTGCAGGATTAAGTAACTAGGCAATAACTGCAGGATAAATAACTAGGCAATAACTGCAGGATAAATAACTAGGCAATAACTGCAGGGTAAATAAGTAGGCAATTTCTGCAGAATAAATAACTAGGCAATAACTGCAGGATGAATAACTAGGCAATAACTGCAGGATGAATAACTAGGCAATAACTGCAAGATTAAGTAACTAGGCAATAACTGCAGGATAAATAACTAGGCAATAACTGCAGGATAAATAACTAGGCAATAACTGCAGGGTAAATAAGTAGGCAATTTCTGCAGAATAAATAACTAGGCAATAACTGCAGGATGAATAACTAGGCAATAACTGCAGGATAAATAACTAGGCAATAACTGCAGGATAAATAACTAGGCAATAACTGCAGGATAAATAACTAGGCAATAACTGCAGGATAAATAACTAGGCAATAACTGCAGGGTAAATAAGTAGGCAATTTCTGCAGAATAAATAACTAGGCAATAACTGCAGGATGAATAACTAGGCAATAGCTGCAGGATAAATAACTAGGCAATAACTGCAGGGTAAATAAGTAGGCAATTTCTGCAGAATAAATAACTAGGCAATAACTGCAGGATGAATAACTAGGAAATAGCTGCAGGATAAATAACTAGGCAATAACTGCAGGGTAAATAAGTAGGCAATTTCTGCAGAATAAATAACTAGGCAATAACTGCAGGATGAATAACTAGGCAATTTCCAAGTACAGTTCGGTCAGTCAATTCATCACTGAGTATCTCCATTGAGAAAGATTAACTGTCCGTGGTTCGTCGGTCGATTTAGAAACAGATTCGTCTGAAGAAATATGGCCCAGATGATACGGAGCGATGCAGATTGTTATGAATTTGAGAGCTATTTGTTTGATCTGCTCATAAATGATACCAAGAAGCAGATTGTTATGAATTTGAGAGCTATGAATGAATTTGCTCATTAATGATATTTCTGTTTTCTCGATTCAAATTTCATGATTTGTGGAATACTTTAAATAATTTTCGAATTTCGAAACAGACTTTCTTCAAAAGAAAATTCTGACCAGCATTCAGTCATCTAAAATATTAAAGATTGGAATAATTAATTTAACAAATTATCGTGATTTTTTTTTAATAGAAATCGTTCACGATATATCATAGTTAGTATGAAATAAATGTAATTTAATGACCATAAAATTTAATTTAAATCTGAAATAATACAGAATTAATCGGTAATATTTTAGTTGCTGTTATTTGAAGTAATTCTACCCTAGAATCTTACATTGAACATATCTCTTTGAACATTTTCATTTGAGTTGCTGTTATTTGAAATAATTCTACCCTAGAATCTTACATTGAACATATCTCTTTGAACATTTTCATTTGAGTTGCTGTTATTTGAAATAATTCAACCCTAGAATCTTAAATTGGATGCTCCTCAGACAACTATTTAATTAACAGTAAACTGTTAAATTAAGACTTCAGTGGGCGAAGTAATTCGATATCTCGCTTATCAGTGACTGAAATGCCCAATAATGTTTTACCAAAACTCTGCAGTCTCCGCGAACTTATCGAAACAACTTCTCAGGCACGAGTAAGTAGGATTTAATTTCCATGCAAATTCAACAACACGATTTCGAATGATTGCACTGCCAAACGAATATTTGAAGTGCCAAATTTGAAATCGAATTCTCTCATATACCGGTTAGAATGCATTTCTTGAATATCTTCACTAATGCTGACTTAAATGATATGGGGAAGAGGTAGAGAGTGTAGCGGTGAATACAGCGTACTGTAACTGTGCGACAAAAGGGTACTGATTGTATACTAGTTTAGTATTGGAACAGTATTGCATTAATGCAAATAGAATATGATTGAAATAATTCATTAATATCCTTTCAAGATTTGAAGGGAAAATCTATCTAACATTGTGAGTAAAGCGTGTCAGTGGCAGATATATCCTTTACCTCATTCAAAAAGAAAAATTTCTTAGATTATAGATAAATCATTTAACCTAATTTACCTTGTTTTATTAGCACTGTATAATATATTGGATTTATGAACCACATTTTCCCATTTTAGTAATATAGGTCGTAATAACTTTGATAATAGTACTGTTCATTTTTTTTTTCATCAATAAAAATCCTTATCCTCATCCTTATCCTTAATAGTTAGATTAGTAAAACGCTGTTTCAGAGGTACATCGAAAACTGCCATGCGGAAAACTGCCAGGCGGAAAACTGCCGAAGCGGAAAACTGCCGAAGCGGAAAACTGCCAAGCGGAAAACCGCCAGTCACTTCCTGGCAATTTAATGACTTTAGTCAATAATAACATTTGAATTTATATAAAAACCGACAGTCCTTTGTTAGGAGGTAAGGGGACATTCATTTTTACAGTAATAACAATATAGATATTGGATTACTTAATAGTCACAGGAAAATAATATTTCAAGAAAGCTACTTTATTAAAAATACAGTTACCAAAACTTCGGTACACACAAGGAAGTTATATAAGTTTTAACATATTTACTAAGTCACGCACATTTAAAAAAACTTGTTAAATTACCTATATAGTCCATTGTTTTTAATTTCTTATTGACGTCAGCAGTATAGCCTTTGGTTATGAGGCAAGCGTTAACCCTAATGAATTTGACTGTCAGAATCAACAGGAATGTTTGACTATGTGTTAAAAAAACACATGTCTTATTTATAAACCTAGGGTACTGTATTTTTTACAAGTTGTTATTATATATACTAAACTAATGTGTACCAAATTTCAAGTAAAAATATCGAATATGTAAGGAGAAATAAATACATAGGTATGCAAGACATTGGCAACTGAGAGAGCAGAGCTGTGATTGAGTAGAGTGTGACCCAATCACAGCTCGCGCATTTATCTGTATTTGGGGAAATCGTGGACAAATTTGTGCATATTGGGTAACCAAATTGTTTTTCTACGTTGCTCGACGACACCAAAGTACAATTAATTTTAAAATTTACGTGATTACGCTGATTTACTCTGATACGTAAATATTTTTAAACTTTTAAATAAAAAGATATATTTGATATTTATGTAGGAACAAAGTCAAGAAATGCCAGTAAATTTAAAGGAATGACATGAAAGATAGAAAGTAATTTTAAAAAGATGTGCCTAGAAAGCACACGTCAATAATATAAATATTTTAAATTATACAATGAAGTAGGAGAATGTTTAATCAACTTATATGTATATTCAATATTTATTACACTTACATTTTTTTCTCCATGTCATTAACACCTTCATTTTTACAATTTTCATTCATATGTATAAAGTATTATTAATTAATATGTACTCCAATTTGATCGGGTGAAATTATCAGAGAATCAGGTAGGTAATAGCAGTTTAATAATCATAAATGTTTGGTTGTAAATTCTAAATACTTCACATACATCGATCGAAGTTGTTTTATAATGAGTATAAGCGAATATTTATCTTGAATATTTGTTCAATTCCCAAATTATAAACACAAAAGAACTAATTTGACACTAAACCCGTTATGAACTGATAATGTAAAGATGCGATGTGTAAACAAAGAAATTGTACTCTGTCCCTTATACAATTATTTCTTTGTTTCTTCTCTTAGTATTTTCTAAGAAAGGTTTTAGTATTTAATTTCTATATTTAATTTGATTTAGTTCTGTCATATTTATATAATAATTAATTTTAAAAGATTCTAATATATTTGTCTACATTCAACAATCATTATTGTTTTGCATACTACGTAAAAATGAATGTTCCCTTATCTCCTGAACGAAGGGCAAACGTTTTTTTTATAAATTCTAATGTTATTATTGACTAGTCATTAAATTGCCAGTAAGTGACTGGCAGTTTTCCGCTTCGGCAGTTTTCCGCCTGGCAGTTTTCCGCATGGCAGTTTTCCGTCTGGCAGTTTTATGGACACCGTTTCAGAGTATGTATGCTTCTGTGAAATTTTTTTGCTGAATTATTGGAGCATCACATATAAATGTTCCGCGCCATTTGTCGATGTGCACAATTTCGAGAGTGCGTTCGCGTTTTTAAAACTTTTCCATTCCTTTTTCGCGTACGTTAATACCTTCATTTTATCTATTATGAAATTGAAACTAATGTATGTGTAATATACTAGACACACAATATCATCAGTATTCGATTTCATAATAAATAAAAAAAAGGTAATAATGCACGCTCGGAATTGTAGGCGCAAGACACTCTCGAGATTGTGCAACTCGAAAAATTGCGCGGAATACATATACTGCAAAGTGAACCTTACATCATACGCTCTAACTTATGCATTCATACCTACTTCATATAAGCTATTATAATTTACACTCATTTTCTAAAAGTAAATACCAAGATATTAGATAATAAGGAAAATTTAATTATCCTGATGTAATTATAAAAAAACTGTTTATAAAGTGGCTATCAAATTTTACTTTAAATCTGATGTAGGTACTTATTAAAAAATATTTTGAATCATATGTACCCGTTGAAATATATTTTGAATATAATTTAACAATTGAAAAACTTATTTTGAATTTTACGTTGCCATTAAAATCTTATCTAAATCTGATGTACTTATTAAAAACATATTTTAAATATGATTTAGCAATTAAAAAACTTATATTAAATTTAATTTACCCATTAAAAAACATATTTCAAATATGATCTACCAAATAGAAACATATTTTAAATATGATGTATCTGTTGAAATCATATTTTATATCAGATATATTTATTAAACTGACTTCAAATTGAATTCACTTTTTGAAAACATATTCAATAACAGGATCATTTCACTTCGAATAATATTTCAAGCTTTATAATGACTTACGAATCAAAGTGGTTTGAATACATTTAAAGTACAGCGATTGGAAAGATTCAGGGGTACATTAATGCTAGGGATGCTGAAGTCTTTACAGTCTTTACAGTCTTTGCAGTCTTTACAGTTTTTACAGTCTTTACAGTTTTTGCAGTGTATACATTCCTTACAGTCTTTACAGTCTTTACAGTCTTTGCAGTCTTTACAGTCTTTGCAGTCTTTACAGTCAAAACAGTCTATACCTACAGTCTTGAAAGTCTTTACAGTCTTTACAGTTTTTGCAGTCTTTTCAGTCTTTACAGTATATACATTCCTTATAGTCTTTACAGTCTTCACAGTCTTTGCAGTCTTTACAGTCTAAACAGTCTATACCTACAGTCTTTAAAGTCTTTACAGTTTTTGCTGTCTTAACAGTGTATACATTCTTTAAAGTCTTTACAGTCTTTGCAGTCTTTACAGTCTTTACAGTCTATACCTACAGTCTTTAAAGTCTTCACAGTCTTTACAGTTTTTGCAGTTTTTACAGTCTTTACAGTGTATACATTCTTTATAGTCTTTACAGTCTTTAATTACAGTCTTTACAGACAATTGGAAAGTATATTGAATGTAAAACTCTGAACATAAGTGATGTCAATGTTTGAATAACAAATTATTACTTATTATATTTTAACTGTTAAGGGTACTTCAAATTCACTGTAAAATATTATAACTTGATAAATGGAAGGACCAGTTTATTGCTAAATAATTCATAATTGAAAATCACTTGTGATTGCAGAAAATTAAAGATATAGAGCAGTAATGCTATTATTCAGAAATAAAAAGAAATTGATTGATTTATAATATCACACTGAAAAATTAATTAATATAATGGATATATATTTAAAAGGTGTTTTTAAAAGCAAGTACGTATCATTAAATAGAAAAGACAGACAGACAGACAGACAGTTCTCTTATTATAGTTAAATTTATTTAAAATTGTTATTTTATAATTTAATATATATACAAACTATTCTTATATTGCTTCAATGAAAATCGTGACAATTAATTCATTATATGTGACATCTAATATTATAATATATTTTTAGAAAATAGACTTGGCTCTAGAAGAATATTATTAGCAATAACTAGGTACACATAACCGTATCTGGAAATTTTGCCGTTAGGAAGTTCACTGCAGCTAAATTCGCCGCAAGGAATTTTCGCTCAAAGATATATTTTTCTAACTATCGACTTAAGTAACCGCAGGTAAATTTAGTGACTACCACGATAATCATTACATATTATAATGATTATTGTAATCCATATGTAATCACGTTAATGTATAAATTAACTTAGTTTATTACAATTGGGTGAAGCCCCGCACTCTGCATTGGGAGGTGTTGACTTTAATAGTGACAGAATGTATAATTTAAGTTTTGTCAGCAAAATGCCCTTATACATTATCATTGAGATCACTTAATTTGCTACGTAAACTAAAAACATGCAATCTCCATGCGGTGAAAATTCCTTGCGAGAATTTTCTTACGTGAACTACCCTGCGTCGATTTTTCTTAAGGCGAATCTTTTTGCGACGAACTTGTCTTTGGTGAATTTTCACATGGTGAAAATTCCTAAAGCCACACATGAAATGAAATTAATTGCCAAAAGTTTTTATAAAGTGAAATGTATAATGTTTTTAATTCAACATCCATAACGACAGAAATTTCTTTTTCAACTATGGTGTAGTGTTTTGAAATAAGAAAACATTCAGCAAGTAGGTATTCAGGATACAGTGAAACTCCTGAGTTACGAAGTATTGGTTCCTTCATAAATCAAAGCCACTTCATATCTCAGGTGCACTAGATAGTTTTCTGTGATTAGAAAACTATGTTCATTGAGGGATAACTAGGACCAAATGCTTGACGTTTAACATTTTCGATAATTTAATCCTAGAAAATACTTCATAACTCAGGTCCTCCATTACTCGAGTGCTGCATAACTCAGAATTTCATAACTCAGGAGTTTAATGTATAATTTATTAACACTTTATCGTTCTTGTGATCATTAGTCACCTAAACTGAGTATGAAAACCTATTTATTGAATGATAAAAGCTTAAAATTCTCTCAATAGATTCAAATTTCTGAAACGGAAATGAAATTTCGCTTTCCAATTTGTTAAATTTCAAACAGGCGCTAAAAAGGAACTAAGGAAGATTCTTTGAATCTTTAAATGGAAAATAATGACCCATATTTTCATGGTAAAATGTAACTCTTAAAAGCATTCCATTTTCTTTTGCATAATATAATGTTTTGCATTATATTTTGAATAAGAGATTGCAATGTTTTCGCCTCATGTTTTAATCAAATTCACTTTTGAAAACACTCTGAAATTCTGATTAAATATTTAACATTCCTAATTCTTATTTCCGTAACAGAAATGTAATTTTATTTATAAGAGTAGTATATTGTGAATAACTAAAACACTAATGACGCAGCCACGATTATCTATGGTAGGTTGATTGAATAGTTTTATTTTATATGATCTATAATAGAAAATAACGTTATTCCGACAGTTACGCTCATTCCTACATTATTTGGTTATAGTATAAATATACTGACAGTTTGATGGAACGTGTCACAGTGGGTGTTTACTTTAATTGTTTTAACATTTATCTTATATATTATTCCCTGTACGGCAATGCGTAACTGTACGGAAATACAGAACTATTAGAGAATACGTAACTGTACGGGAATACCTAACTGTACGGGAATACGTAACTCTACATGAATACGTAATTGTACGGGAATACGTAATTGTACGGTAATACGTTACTGTACGGAAATACTTAACTGTATGGGAATACGTAACTGTATGGAATACGTAACTGTGCGGGAATACGTAACTGTACGACAGGATTAACTGTAAATGAATACTCAATTATCAAATACTAATATTAATAACTTTTAATTTAAAATAATTATCTGAATAGATTTTTAAAGTTAAATATATATAATTTTAAGAAAATTACAACACAGTTTTCTAATATTAAATCTATATCATAATATTCATTGTGTACGGTATTAGAGTATTAGCCCTAATTAAAAATGCAGCCTGCTGACGACTTGAGAGGAATTCTGACGATAACAATTAGTTTGTGTTATCTGTGACAACAGAGATATATTATATTAATCTTACCTCCATTTCTGCATCAGTAATTAACTAAGAACATCCAAGAGAACACAGATTAATGCGTGAACGGACAAAACGCCTACGGACAAAATGCCTAACGGATAAAATGCATAAAGGATAAAATGCCTAACGGACAAAATGTCTAAAATGCATTGTAAATTTATTTCCAGTATTGGAATATGGAATATATATATATGTATATTTTTTTTTCAATAAGTGGAAACAAAGACCTTTGTCTTAGTGAGATTATTGAATATTTGTACTTAGTGTAAACACTGTCTTGTTTCGCTGTTACGTGATTTATTCTAAAGTGTTTGCTATATTCAACAAATCAATTGAATATATCATCTTTCTCTATTTTGACTTTATTATTAGATACCTACAATCATCTTATTCTATTTTGATTATAAAATAGTGATATAGTATATTTTATCAGATAGCTATAATCATTTTCAATCTATGGTGATGTTTATAGTTGTTTTTGAAATTCAAAAATCAGGTAAGGTAATTTCAACGTTAGTACTGACGAGCAGTTGATGGTTCTAGGAAAGTTCGATCTCGATTTATAATGATTTTGTTACAGGACAATAGTAGGAAAAGTTTAAATTATGAATACTAAAATGTGTAGAGTAACTATTGAAGGCGGATAACATCATTAACCGCTGAAAAATGACACGTAACAATAGTAAGTTTGACATAATTAACATACGATTTGAGCGGAAAGTTCAGTCTCGGAACTTTCGTTCTAAGGTACAAATAAAAAAATAACAGTTAAATGTATCGGGGGGTGTGCCGCCACCCCTATCAGGTAATTGAAAAATAGCGGATACAACAAACTACATTACGTGGTTAATGTAGGCCATTAATAATTCCGAGACCGAATTTTCCTGACCCCAAATTTCCGTCTACCGCAATTAACTACTCAAAGTTACAAAAAAAAAGAATATCGTCGATATTTGTATTATTTAACTAAAGTTCCGTTGGAAAAAAATACTTAGTATCCTTTATAAGTTGTAACTGGGACGAAGTATATTTCATTTGCATAGGCTTTAAAAAAATGTTATAAAATATTATTTGATGTCCAAAGAGAAGGTTTATTAAAATATAATGTTTACCGTTCTATATTTACCAATAATTATTTCATTACAGTCAACTCTTCAATTTTTCTGACGGCCCTTTTAATTAAATATGGAGTTTACTCTTTTATTATCTCTGCAACATTCTTTTGCGTCATTATTATATTATTTTATTTTATATATTCATATGTTTGGTACATTAGGCATTTCGTCCGTCAGGCATTTTGTTAGTTAGACGTTTTGTCCGTTAGGCGTTCTGTCCGTAGGCGTTTTGTCCTTGTACCGACCATGGTAGGGCAATAGGAGAAAATCCCAACTTCCTCATCTATGAACCCACCATACCCAATCATTGGCTTTCGGTGACACTAATTAATGATGAAAAGATAATTTATCTACGACTAATCCTATCACAATTTATCATAAATTTGAAACAGTATATCGTCCTTCGTCGGACTTTCCAAACGATAAAAACGACGATTTTGTCTCAAATTATTATTTCTTATAATTATTTTAAAACACTTGCAGTTGATCGTTTTTCTCTTAACTTTCCTCCCTCCCAAGAAAAACATGATAATTTTGTCTCAAATTATAATTGTTCATTATAAATTACTATTAATATTTAATCTTGTACGACTTCACAGTAAGCATCACGTGTCTACAGTGCGAAGTTTGACGTCTGCTGTGACAGTGTTAGTGAGCAGAGATGTTGGTGCATGTTGTGCATGTTTAACATAATGCAACATATTATGCATGTTTAACTTAATGGAACTTAGGAAATTCCTTAATAATTGTTACCAGTAGCGCTAAGAGCAATGTCCAATTATATTAACATATTGTCGAAAACAACAACATTCAGCCGTCACCAAAACTTCAAGTCTACTTAACATAACCCGGCAACAATGTTTCTATTGGTACAATATTGTAATATTGTTGAGAAAGTATTATAGCAATATTGGTAATAGGGTAACAATGTTGGCGATGTTGTAACCATATTGACAATGTTTTAACAATATTGACATTATTGTAACAATTGTGGCAATGTTGTAACAATTTTGGTAATGTTGTAACAATTTTGGTAATATTTTTACAACATTTGAAATGTTGTAAAAATATTGACAATGTTGTAACAATTTTGACAATGTTGTAACAATTTTGACAATGTTGTAACAATTTTGACAATGTTGTAACAATATTGACAATATTGTAACAATTTTGACAATGTTGTAACAATTTTGACAATGTTGTAACAATTTTGACAATATTGTAACAATATTGACAATATTGTAACAATTTTGACAATGTTATAACAATTTTGGCAATGTTGTAACAATATTGACAATATTGTAACAATATTGGCAATGTTGTAACAATATTGGCAATGTTGTATCAATATTGACAATGTTGTTACAATATTGGCAATGTTGTAACAATTTTGCCAATATTGTAACAATATTGGCAATGTTGTTACAATATTTACAGTGAACAAAGATGAGTTTGAAATAATGAGTTTGAATTGATAAAATAACACCTCAGTATTCTGTTTTATAACTGAATTAACAAATTTATTTAATTATGTAGGAATTTCCGAACGATTTAATAATGTAGAATAATAAAATATAATATATTTCAAATTAAGGATTTTTAAATATCAACACTATGTATTATTTATTACATGATATATCTCTAACAGTTTTTCACTGTCATATTAAGACACGTATTCCATTTACACACAGGCAATAGTTAACAGAGGTTGTAATTTTTCTAAGTAAATCACTGGAAGTATTCAGTCTTTCTTAGATACTGTTGTTGGCATTTGAAAAATGGAACAAGAAATGCAATATATTCCTTCTGACTCCATCTGAAACCTGAGCAATGGAAGCCAGAACCAATTAATAAAATACCATGAAAGAAACTTTTATCTATAATCAGTCTATTGCAGTCAGGAAAAATATGGTTAGTTTTATTCATAAAAGCGTACCTAGTAACGGAGGTATCGTTCCAATGGAGAAATGTGCAATGAAGTTATAGGTGATATTATTTATTTTTTATCATCTCACTGAAGCTCTAATAAATTTTTTATAATGATCATCATGCAGAGAATTTATATAATAATCATTGTAAGGATTAAGGATTACAATCGCAATAATATTATTTGCAATTAAATATTTTATTATATTAAATACTTAATTGTTATTATTTATTATTCATGAATATATATCACGTGTCCCATTATTGTTCGTATTGATTATTATTATATTTTATATTTATATCAGATACAAATAAATGTATCATTAGATACAAATAAATGTATCATTAGATACGAATAAGTGTATCATTAGATACATATAAATGTATCATTATATACATATAAATGTATCATTAGATACAAATAAGTGTATCATTAGATACAAATAAATGTATCATTAGATACAAATAAATGTATCATTAGATACAAATAAATGTATCATTAGATACAAATAAATGTACAAGATACATTTATTTGTATCTGAGTTTGCATTTAGATACAAATGAAAGTAAATTCAGATACATTTATTTTCCGACCATTTAACCCGAATACCGAAAGTTCTTCTCTCTCTAGATAATCCCACTGTCTCAACTTTTAACATCAATTACCTCGATATTATCAAAGTCCACGGATAGTTATTTGCTTTAAAATAATTTCCAGAGTTCATGAGTCGTTTAAGCTTTGTGAATATTTAAAAAAATGAGTTTATTATTCAAATAACTTTTTTATGTAAGATATTTATTGATTTGGTTATGGTGGGGCTATCGAAGATTAGGAGGGGCCCTACTAAAACTTCTACCGTCCCACTATAATTATTCATGATGGTTTATAATAGATAAATATTTATAGTTAAACTGCAATGAATGTATTTCTTACGATATCATTTTATTATGACGTCATCAGTTCATAATAGAATTAATTTTTGAATTAAAAAATTAATTTTGAATTAAAAAATTAATTATTAATTAAAATCAATAGTAATTATAAATTAAATTCAAACTGTCTCTGCACGACGGACTGTCTAGTAATCTGTAGAAGAAAGTTACATACAGATAATTATGTGCATAAATCAGTACCTATATGTGGTATAAATAATATCATTAGAATTAGTTAGGTACAATTACTGCATAATATAGTGAAATACAATCAGACTATTAAATAAGAAATGAACCGCAGACTTGCAACGTTTATAGAGTGCCACTGCAAAGTTTTGTTAGGAGCGAAATAGGTTAACGGTCGTATCCGTGATCACATAGCTATAGATTTTTATTATACGTATTTATGAAAGGATTACTCTGTAAAGATAAACAAAAAAATATAATCCTAAATTTGTAAACGTTAATGGTTAGTTCTATTAAACTGTCTTCACTCTATAATATGGAAAAATACAACTTAAATTAATGGCGTTTACAGTTTGCTAATAACTGTTTTGGGTAGGTGCGGTAACTAGGTATATGCCATGAAATATATTGAAGGATGCTCAAGAATTATTTAAAATAGAATTAGAATACTACTGAAGGATTTAAACTATGTATTCAATTAATAATGAAACACTCCACTGTTATTAAATGAAAACTTTCAATTGGAAGTATGGAACACAACAAGAAAATTACGGCAGTAGGAAGTAGTAAAACCTTCTACTGCAACGACAACAATTAAAAAGAGCTGGTGACTCAGGAATCTCACTATACCCATTTGGTAAAGCTGCCGATAGATGGCGCTTTATTGCTGAGCTCAGCACACAAACTTAATTTAAATTGAATTAAATTTTTTTTATGAATTAAAAATTAAAAATTAATTATAAATCAAATTCAAAATTAATTATAAATAAAATTAAAAGTAAAATAAAATATAAATTAAATTCATAATTGAATATAAATTAAATTCATAATTAAATATAAATTAAATCCATAATCAAATATAAATTAAATTCACAATTAATCATAAATTAAATCCGAAATTAAATATAAATTAATTCACAGTGTTTCTGTACCAGTTTCAGACTATAATGCTATATCGAACAGTTTGGTTAATTAAATTCATAATTTTCGTTACTTATATTCAGAATTTTCTACTGTTTGCTTCCAATAACAAATAGCATATTAATAAATTTAAATTGAAAAAGAAACATACCAATAAAATTGGTTTACAATAACTGTTGAGAAGACTTTTTTATATTTTTTTTATCATACATAAGGCAATGATATTAAATATAACTAAGTACTAAATGTTTATTATTTCACCAGTTTGTGATAGAATTAAATTGCAGTAAATTTAAAATTCATTGGACTCTGGTATAGTTACTTACTAAATCTAAATATCTAAGTATTCTTGGCTATTCTACTAACCTATTCCGTTTTTTATAGGGAGCAAGTAAAGAAAATGGACTAGAAATGAAGCAAGTAAAGAAAACGGACTAGAAATGAAGCAAGTAAAGAAAACGGACTAGAAATGAAGCAAGTAATGAAAACGGACTAGAAATGAAGCAAGTAAAGAAAACGGACCAGAAATGAAGCAAGTAAAGAAAACGGACTAGAAATGAAGCAAGTAAAGAAAACGGACTAGAAATGAAGCAAGTAAAGAAAACGGACTAGAAATGAAGCAAGTAAAGAAAACGGACTAGAAATGAAGCAAGAAAAGAAAACGGACTAGAAATGAAGCAAGTAAAGAAAACGGACTAGAAATGAAGCAAGTAAAGAAAACGGACTAGAAATGAAGCAAGTAAAGAAAACGGACTAGAAATGAAGCAAGTAAAGAAAACGGACTAGAAATGAAGCAAGTAAAGAAAACGGACTAGAAATGAAGCAAGAAAAGAAAACGGACTAGAAATGAAGCAAGTAATGAAAACAGACTAGAAATGAAGCAAGTAATGAAAACGGACTAGAAATGAAGCAAGTAAAGAAAATGGACTAGAAATGAAGCAAGTAAAGAAAACGGACTAGAAATGAAGCAAGTAAAGAAAACGGACTAGGAATGAAGCAAGTAAAGAAAACGGACTAGAAATGAAGCAAGTAAAGAAAACGGACTAGGAATGAAGCAAGTAAAGAAAACGGACTAGGAATGAAGCAAGTAAAGAAAACGGACTAGGAATGAAGCAAGTAAAGAAAACGGACTAGAAATGAAGCAAGTAAAGAAAACGGACTAGAAATGAAGCAAGTAAAGAAAACGGACTAGAAATGAAGCAAGAAAAGAAAACGGACTAGAAATGAAGCAAGTAATGAAAACAGACTAGAAATGAAGCAAGTAATGAAAACGGACTAGAAATGAAGCAAGTAAAGAAAATGGACTAGAAATGAAGCAAGTAAAGAAAACGGACTAGAAATGAAGCAAGTAAAGAAAACGGACTAGAAATGAAGCAAGTAAAGAAAACGGACTAGAGATGAAGCAAGTAATGAAAACGGACTAGAAATGAAGCAAGTAAAGAAAACGGACTAGAAATGAAGCAAGTAATGAAAACGGACTAGAAATGAAGCAAGTAATGAAAACGGACTAGAAATGAAGCAAGTAAAGAAAACGGACCAGAAATGAGGCAAGTAAAGAAAACGGACTAGAAATGAAGCACGTAAAGAAAACGGACTAGAAATGAAGCAAGTAAAGAAAACGGACTAGAAATGAAGCAAGTAATGAAAACGGACTAGAAATGAAGCAAGTAATGAAAACGGACTAGAAATGAAGCAAGTAAAGAAAACGGACTAGAAATGAAGCAAGTAAAGAAAACGGACTAGAAATGAAGCAAGTAATGAAAACGGACTAGAAATGAAGCAAGTAATGAAAACGGACTAGAAATGAAGCAAGTAATGAAAACGGACTAGAAATGAAGCAAGTAAAGAAAACGGACCAGAAATGAAGCAAGTAAAGAAAACGGACTAGAAATGAAGCAAGTAAAGAAAACGGACTAGAAATGAAGCAAGTGAAGAAAACGGACTAGAAATGAAGCAAGTAAAGAAAACGGACTAGAAATGAAGCAAGTAAAGAAAACGGACTAGAAATGAAGCAAGTAAAGAAAACGGACTAGAAATGAAGCAAGTAATGAAAACGGACTAGAAATGAAGCAAGTAAAGAAAACAGACTAGAAATGAAGTAAGTAAAGAAAACGGACTAGAAATGAGGCAAGTAAAGAAAACAGACTAGAAATGAAGCAAGTAAAGAAAATGGACTAGAAATGAAGCAAGTAATGAAAACGGACTAGAAATGAAGCAAGTAAAGAAAACGGACTAGAAATGAAGCAAGTAAAGAAAACGGACTAGAAATGAAGCAAGTAAAGAAAACGGACTAGAAATGAAGCAAGTAAAGAAAACGGACTAGAAATGAAGCAAGTAAAGAAAACGGACTAGAAATGAAGCAAGTAAAGAAAACGGACTAGAAATGAAGCAAGTAAAGAAAACGGACTAGAAATGAAGCAAGTAAAGAAAACGGACTAGAAATGAAGTAAGTAAAGGAAACGGACCAGAAATGAAGCTAGTAAAGAAAAATGACCTGAAATGAAGCAAATAAAGAAAACGGACTAGAAATGAAGTAAGTAAAGGAAACGGACCAGAAATGAAGCTAGTAAAGAAAAATGACCTGAAATGAAGCTAGTAAAGAAAACGGACTAGAAATGAAGTTAGTGAAGGAAACGGACCAGAAATGAAGCTAGTAAAGAAAAATGACCTGAAATGAAGCTAGTAAAGAAAACGGACTAGAAATGAAGTAAGTAAAGGAAACGGACCAGAAATGAAGCTAGTAAAGAAAAATGACCTGAAATGAAGCTAGTAAAGAAAACGGACTAGAAATGAAGTAAGTAAAGGAAACGGACCAGAAATGAAGCTAGTAAAGAAAAATGACCTGAAATGAAGCAAATAAAGAAAACGGACTAGAAATGAAGTAAGTAAAGGAAACGGACCAGAAATGAAGCTAGTAAAGAAAAATGACCAGAAATGAAGCAAGTAAAGAAAACGGACTAGAAATGAAGCAAGTAAAGAAAACGGACTAGAAATGAAGCTAGTAAAGAAAACGGACTAAAAATGAAGCAAGTAAAGAAAACGGACTAGAAATGAAGCAAGTAAAGAAAACGGACTAGAAATGAAGCAAGTAAAGAAAACGGACTAGAAATGAAGCAAGTAAAGAAAACGGACTAGAAATGAAGCAAGTAAAGAAAACGGACTAGAAATGAAGTAAGTAAAGGAAACGGACCAGAAATGAAGCTAGTAAAGAAAAATGACCTGAAATGAAGCTAGTAAAGAAAACGGACTAGAAATGAAGTTAGTAAAGGAAACGGACCAGAAATGAAGCTAGTAAAGAAAAATGACCTGAAATGAAGCTAGTAAAGAAAACGGACTAGAAATGAAGCAAGTAAAGGAAACGGACCAGAAATGAAGCTAGTAAAGAAAAATGACCTGAAATGAAGCAAATAAAGAAAACGGACTAGAAATGAAGTAAGTAAAGAAAACGGACTAGAAATGAAGTAAGTAAAGGAAACGGACCAGAAATGAAGCTAGTAAAGAAAAATGACCTGAAATGAAGCAAATAAAGAAAACGGACTAGAAATGAAGTAAGTAAAGAAAACGGACTAGAAATGAAGTAAGTAAAGGAAACGGACCAGAAATGAAGCTAGTAAAGAAAAATGACCTGAAATGAAGCTAGTAAAGAAAACGGACTAGAAATGAAGTAAGTAAAGGAAACGGACCAGAAATGAAGCTAGTAAAGAAAAATGACCTGAAATGAAGCTAGTAAAGAAAACGGACTAGAAATGAAGCAAGTAAAGGAAACGGACCAGAAATGAAGCTAGTAAAGAAAAATGACCTGAAATGAAGCAAATAAAGAAAACGGACTAGAAATGAAGTAAGTAAAGGAAACGTACTAGAAATGAAGCAAGTAAAGAAAAATGACCTGAAATGAAGCTAGTAAAGTTAACGAACCAGAAATGAAGCTAGTAAAGATAACGGATCAATAAAAAAAGATAATTGAAAGAATTGACGAAAACAGCATAGACAGTTTCCATTAGTTTTGAAGTTTTCGGAAAAATTTTAAGTTTTGGGAAAAAAAAAATTCTGAAAATTTTGAGGTTTCTGAAAATTTTATGTTTTGTGAAAATTTTGAGTTATCGGAAAATTGAGTTTTCGGAAAGTTCTGAGTTATCGGAAAATTGAGTTTTCGGAAAGTTCTGAGTTATCGGAAAACTGAGTTTTCGGAAATTTTTATATTTTTTGGAAAATTTTGAGTTTTATAAAAAAAATTCTTGAGCGTGATATAAAAACACAATGCTCTTTATTATAGGGGGGGGGGGGATATATCAGATGAAGTTCTTCGCAGTAATATGTACGATCTATTTTCAGGTTGTGAGGAGCATGTAATTAAAAAATTGATCAAAATTCCATTTAAATCTTTCTTATGGTATCTATGATCCCAAAATATTATTCAAATTCGAATTATTGTATAAATATTAACAATTTAACCTAGTAAAGATAATGGACCAGGGATATAGCTAGTAGAGCTCTTTATAATTTAATATATAGATAAACAAGCGTAATTGAAATAAATCACTTTTCAATATTCATATAAGATTACTTATCATAATAATAAGTCGTTTCAGTATCATATAATATGCAATTTTTATATTATTATGATAAAGTATTCAAATACCTACCTAGCTTATATTAATGAGTTGCAGTTCATACCTACACTTCCCTCTACCGTAGTATATACGTAGTGTAGTATAGTAATAAATTATGTGTTTATTGCTGCATCTCATGTAACTAAGTTTGATTAATTAGGTTAATTAATTGGCAAAATTAGAGATAGAAACGTGAGGAAGGTGTATTATTAAACTATGTTTATTATTATTATTAGGCAGCTATTATTATCATTATTCTCATATTTAATTATAAAAAGGAAATAGGAAAAACTATACAAAAAGGAAAAAAATAATTGTTTTAGAACAGTTGTGGATAATTTATTTATAATTGAACAATCCACAAACTGATTTAATTAATGTCATTTAAATGTAGTATATTTACTTTAATAATTTTTTAAAATGTAAATCAACTATTTTTACTTTTCGTATAGTTTCTCATATTTCCCTTTTTAATACTATATAAAAATTATACTCAGTCTTGCATAATTGTATTAATCTATTATAATTATAAAGCTCTGTTATGCTTCTTGTATGTTTGCACACTGAAAAAATAAGGACGAATTTAAGCCTATATTCCTATAAAAATAAATTCTAATAACATGTAAATGGAAGAGATATAGTATCCTAGATACGATCAGACTACGAATGAAAGAGCTATAGTATCCTAGATATGATCAGACTATAAATGTAAAAGCTATAGTATCCTAGATACGATCAGACTATAAATGTAAGAGCTATAGTATCCTAGATACGATCAGACTATGAATGGAAGAGCTATAGTATCCTAGATACGATCAGACTATAAATAGAAGAGCTATAGTATCCTAGATACGATCAGACTATAAATGGAAGAAATAAAGTATCCTAGATACGATCAGACTATAAATGAAAGAGCTATAGTATCCTAGATACGATCAGACTATAAATGTAAGAGCTATAGTATCCTAGATACGATCAGACTATAAATGGAAGAGCTATAGTATCCTAGATACGATCAGACTGTACATGTAAGATCTATAGTATCCTAGATACGATAAGACTGTACATGTAAGATCTACAGTATCCTAGATACAATCACATCAAACTATAAATTACCATATTGAAAATTATTTCTGTTTACACAATGAAAAAACATCACTAACCTGATAATTTACGTCGTGTATTTATTTATTCATTTGATGTCCACTTCCTCAGAATGATAGGAAATTTATGTACGTTTATGGTAAGCTGTACCATGAATACAGACTACTTAAATATTTTGAGGGGATCTTTTCTGATTGCTGGGTGCATTCGAAAATAATGCAAATATAATTATATTATGAATAGGCGTTGCTTTTTAATGACCTCTGCCTCATCAGAACACCTTTCCTTGACGAGTATTTGGAGAAGTGGATTTGGAGAAACCTGGAATCGGAAAAAAAATTGGAATTCATACTGAAATATGATATAATACCGGAGATGCTAAATGCTAAGATGTATTGCAAACTTTTTAAATTCTATTATTTAATTTTAAAATGCCGATTTGTTCAATGAAACTGTTATTATCATTATTTTGTTATTATATCATTTTCAATGCGAACAGGAAAAAGAAAATTGTTATCATTATTATATTTAATTTATTTTTATTAGGTATTTTCAAATATTAACTTTTCAAAATTCCTTCATATCAAGTCTGGATTTTTTCTAGTAAATAATTTAATTTTAATAGTCAGTAACTATGATACCATTATATTTTAATATTTTATTTCCATTATTTTCAAATTCGCCCAGCAAGCAGAAAAGATCCCTTTGAGATAATAATTATAAATTCATTATGTGAAATAAATAGGTTAAGTTACGAAATATTGGAGAGTTACATAATTTCGATCAAATAAGAAAAGCTATATAATTTATCATTATAAAAATGAAAAATATAACACATGGAATTTTACTGATATGATTTTTCAATTCTTATGTTTTTATTTTAACAAGAAAGTATACAATTTTAACGGGTTAATAAGCTACACCATTATTAATATTATTGAAACCCATTATTTTTAATGGGATATTACACTAGTT
This sequence comes from Caprella mutica, assembly GCA_947561585.1. NCBI lineage: Eukaryota > Metazoa > Arthropoda > Malacostraca > Amphipoda > Caprellidae > Caprella > Caprella mutica. The sequence continues at coordinate 46,199 of CANNZV010000380.1, read as the reverse complement.
TATTAATCAAAATGAAAAACCATGGCATATTCAAATAATTGAGCATTTAATTGATCGAATATATTAATAAAAAGTAAGTCTCAACCCAACAGGTCACGGTAAGTCTACATTTAAATCATTCTCCAATTTCCCTTCAATATTCCTGTTCATTTCTACTCCTTCCAATTATCCCTTTAGCACCATTAACTTCATCTCCATTAGACTACAAGCTACGAGTCTCACATCCGTTAACAAGCTGATTATATGCAATGTATTGAGTTTTGCATGGCATATGCAGCTACAGTGCATTGCGCTTTTAATGAGAGACATGATTATAGGAGAAATAGAATTGATTCAATGAGGTACTATACGTCTTATTATCATTATTATTATGAACGCATGATACTCATTAAAACTAGTGTAATTACCCAATAAGAAAGTGTAGTTTACATTATTATTATGGTTGCATTATATGCCTAGTGTAATTGCCCGATAAGAATTACTAGGTTATATTATTACTATGATTACATTATACCTAATGTAATTGTCTATTAGTAAGAATATTAAATCTAGTTACCCTCGCAGAAAGCGGAAGGTTATATTTTAGACGGTATTTATTTATTTATTTATTGAACAAAACAAAATAATACATTCATGCCTACATGAAATTCTGAATTGAACTTTTCAGGCAAAATAAAATTTAAAAATTTAAATTTATTTATCATCTTGTTATTCGCATACCTGAAAAAGTGTTCAACCAAATTCCCTAAAATTTGGTGAAACGATTGGTCAATGTCCAGTGACCTTCTGGTATGGTCATTTATAACTCAAATAATGTTGAACCATATTGCATGAAACTTGGTGGGACGATTGGTCAATATACAGGAACCATTTTGTTAGATTTTGGGAGCGATCGGGTCAAAGATCAAGGTCAAGGCCAATTTTAACTCAACAACTCAAAAGGTGTTCAACCAAATTGGCTGAAATTTCGTGGGACAATCATCTGGAGGAATTTTAGGAGCGATCAAGTCAAAAGTCAAGGTCAAGGTCATTTATAACTTACACACTCAAGAAGTATTCAAACCATATTGCATGAAATTTGGTGGGACGATTGGTAATTATCCAGTAACCAGTTTATTAGATTTTGGGAGCGAACGGGTCAAAGGTTGAGGTCAAGGTCATATATAAGTGGTGGCGAAGGTATACACTCTTCCGAGTGCACGTAATCTATTTGCACGTAATTTAGTTCACGTATTATTATTATGATTGCATTATACCTAATGTATTTGCCCACTAAAAATATATTTGAGACAATGAATTCATTTTTAAGTTTTTAAGTTCTTAAATGTTAAAAGTTCATTTTAAAAGAAGTAAATAATATTCATGCAGGAATAATCAAATTCCTTCATCTATAATTATGATAGTCATTGGAATCTCTCACCAATTATACACAATAAATGAATACTATTATATCTCAATAATTATTAACGATTCGCGTCATCAGATTGAATCCTGTCTATCTTATTAACAGATTCGAACGGACAGTTCAAGTTAATCACATCATCGAATGGATAACAAATGGACCGGGTGGCCGATGAAAATATTGGCTTTCAGATATTCATAAACCTATATGACGGATAGTTATTTCTAACCAGTTGGTCGATTGTAGGTTAACGATGGAGAGTAACAATAACTGTGGGCATCGAAAAAGAAGTAACATGTAATAATAATTATGAAAGTGTGAAGAATTCTCTGTATATAATGTTATTTCCTTGATTATAAGTCCGTACGATCGAATTAAAAGAAAAATTAAAACGAATGATTTTAACGACTAATTTTAAGATAATGTTAAAGTTATAGAACAGTTTTTAAGTTCTAGAAAAATTCCCTTATTATAAAAGTGATGTATACGAAAGTGTATGCGGTGAAGAACATTCATACAATATCTATTTACTGTCAATACAAATAATATTCCACTAGGGATGAACTCTCACGGTGAAGAACATTCATACAATATCTATTTACAGTCAATACAAATAATATTACACTAGGGATGAAATCTTACGGTAAAGAACATTCATACAATATCTATTTACAGTCAATACAAATAATATTCCACTAGGGATGAACTCTCACGGTGAAGAACATTCATACAATATCTATATACAGTCAATACAAATAATATTCCACTAGGGATGAACTCTTACGGTGAAGAACATTCATACAATATCTATTTACAGTCAATACAAATAATATTCCACTAAGGATGAAACTCTTACGGTGAAGAACATTCATACAATATCTATTTACAGTCAATACAAATAATATTACACTAGGGATGAAATCTTACGGTGAAGAACATTCATACAATATCTATTTACAGTCAATACAAATAATATTACACTAGGGATGAAATCTTACGGTAAAGAACATTCATACAATATCTATTTACAGTCAATACAAATAATATTCCACTAGGGATGAACTCTCACGGTGAAGAACATTCATACAATATCTATTTACAATCAATACAAATAATATTCCACTAGGGATGAACTCTTACGGTGAAGAACATTCATACAATATCTATTTACAGTCAATACAAATAATATTCCACTAGGGATGAACTCTCACGGTGAAGAACATTCATACAATATCTATTTACAGTCAATACAAATAATATTCCACTAGGGATGAACTCTTACGGTGAAGAACATTCATACAATATCTATTTACAGTCAATACAAATAATATTCCACTTGGGATGAACTCTTACGGTGAAGAACATTCATACAATATCTATTTACAGTCAATACAAATAATATTCCACTAGGGATGAACTCTTACGGTGAAGAACATTCATACAATATCTATTTACAGTCAATACAAATAATATTCCACTAGGGATGAACTCTTACGGTGAAGAACATTCATACAATATCTATGTACAGTCAATACAAATAATATTCCACTAGGGATGAAACTCTTACGGTGAAGAATATTCATAAAATATCTATATACAGTCAATACAAATATTATTCCACTTGGGATGAACTCTTACGGTGAAGAACATTCATACAATATCTATTTACAGTCAATACAAATAATATTCCACTAAGGATGAAACTCTTACGGTGAAGAACATTCTTACAATATCTATTTACAGTCAATACAAATAATATTCCACTAGGGATGAATTTTTGGTTCTTTTTGAACAAGAAGGTTTTACATTTTTTATCGTGAAGCCTTAAACTTTCAGTCTTCTGTTTGGTGTGCAGAGTTTCGTTCACAAACGTTTCGTCAAAGGAAATTTCGTCAACAGGACGGACGGTACGTCGACGAATTTTTGTAAAGTGGATATTAACATACTCGTCATAAATGGCAGTTATGTAGTTTGTTGCATCCGCTTGATTGTTGTACTGCGCACAGTATGATTTTTTATTATCCAGGGGCAGAGATCCGATACATATATGCATATTAGAGTGTGGTAATATCCCCTTATGAAAAATCGTCGAGGAAACATCTGGTTGACGTAACGTCCTGTCGACGAAATGTCTATCGACGAAATGTCTGTCGATGAAATGTCTATTGACGAAATGTCAATCGACGAAATGTCTATGGATGAAATGTCAATCGACGAAATGTCAATCGACGAAATGTCTATGGATGAAATGTCAATCGACGAAATGTCTATGGATGAAATGTCAATCGACGAAATGTCTATGGACGAAATGTCTATCGACGAAATGTCCCTCGGCGAAACATCTGCCAACCCTTCTGTCCTTCTCCTCAAAATCACATCGACTTTTTGGTGTCATTTTAGCCCTAAAATCATTAGAGATAATGTCATCGAGTGGACTCGTCAATTATTCTAGCAAAGAGAATCAATTCATTTAGCTTTTGTGGTGAAGCCGCGACAGTAGCTTCTCCTGTCCTATCTCCGTCCGGTGCAGGCTATCAATACGTGTCAGAGGCTGGGTAGGATCCCTTTCAGGGTGTATTTGATAATGTATACAGAGCACACAACCTTATAGCAGAATGAAGCCGTGAATGCAATCAGGACATTGCCTAGAAAAGATGATTCATGATGTGTTTCTTGAGGCAACATTGACCCAATATCGTTAAAAGTTTGCCAATATTGAGACAATGGTTTCCCGAGACACAATGGTTTTTAAAATGTTAACAATGGTTGTTGTAAACTGTTTGTTTTTAGGAAATTGTGTATGTATTTTATTGATATAATTCTGTATTAAAATTCTGTGAATGTTTTTGATTAGGGTGTAAATATTATTTTTTGTATATATTAAATATAAATTATGTTAAATGTAGTAATTTATTCGCCTGCTTTTCCATTCTAATTTAAGAAATTCGCTATCTAATAGATAATTAATTAAATGTAAATTACCTATAAAAGTGATTATGAAAAATATAATAAAATATTTTCTCTTAACGTTGTTCCCTTGTCATCTATGAAATGTTTTTATATTCCATTTAATGGTAATTTTATCAATGTTTCTTATGTGTGTAATAGTTACAGGCCTGTATCACGCACTTTAGCTGCATGAAATAGCATGTTGTATGCTGTTTATTAAATCATATTAATTTCCTATCGTGATGTCTAATATTGTACTATATTAACTGAGCAGTTATTCGCTATCATTATTTACAATGATTATTTACAATACTTTTATACGCAGTGATTATTTACAATGATTATTTACAGTATTTTATACGCAGTGATTATTTACAATGATTATTTACAGTATTTTATACGCAGTGATTATTTACAATGATTATTTACAGTATTTTATACGCAGTGATTATTTACAGTATTTTATACACAGTGATTATTTACAATGATTATTTACAATATTTTATATATTTGTTATAATGCTTTAAGTAAAGAGTGAGAAAAAATATAGTTAGGGTAAGTTCCAAGTTATCGGACAGTTGCACCTTTATGATCATATATATATTAAATAATTATTTAACTTGTTATTATTCATATGGTAGAAAATGTGGAACAGTCCGATAACTAGCCCTAATTATATTTTCAATTTTGTTGTCTTTCCTAAAAAATGTTCTCTTAAAGTGTGAATGACTTTACTGTTTACACTAGCACGGGAGGTGGCGCTTATGGAGACTAGAATTGGAGTCTCACATACTGAGTACCCGGTGTACTAACCAGGGAATTACCTTACTGTTTACACTACACAATTGGCAAAACGGATGTTTGGCCGAAATATTTTTATTTTGATAAAAAATGGAATCGTAATATTTTTTAATATAACAAAAATAATAATTTTAAATAATCTATCCTAAAAATACCCGTAGTGTGCTTATTTATTTGGTGTCTGCTTTTACTGGACGGGTATTGAACATGAAGAATGTAGCTATGATACGCACGGGAATATATTGACTTGGTATTTAAATTCCCCTGTTTTTATATAATTTTAAAATGTTTTTATCTATGAAAAAAGTATCAGTTTATGCAGAAATATAAATTTTATTTGAGTTCACTGAAAATGATCGCCTAACAACGGGTAATAAATTACTATTGAAGACCCGTTATTTTTAACGGGAAAGTACACTATAGTTCATATAATATCCAATGATAACAAGTTCGAAAGTATGAAGATGAGCTTTTTTCCACTCCTTATATTTACCATGAAAGCCATGATTAAGAAAAAAAACGAATTGTTCAGCAATATATGCTTGAAGTTCGTATCAGGGATACACACTATGTACACATTCAAATTAATTTTCTTTATTATAAAATAACTTTAAATTCGATGGGAATAATTTTTTTTATTGAATTAACCGGAGGCTGCAGTTCGTAATATGGATACCCATTATGTACATATTAAAATTTAATTTCCTTTTTATAAAATAACTTTTAATTTCATGGAAATAAAAATTATAATTATATTAAACATAGGCTGCAGTTCGTAATAAGGATTTACATTGAATAAAATTTTTTCGCATAAATGTATGTACATCGGCCAAATGTCTTTCGGCCATTTTTCTTTCGGCCAAGTGTCCGCACACGGAACTAACCAGGGAATGACTTTACTGTTTATACTACCCGGTGTACTAACCAGGGAATGACTTTACTGTTTATACTACCCGGTGTACTAACCAGGGAATGTCTTCACTGTTTACACTACCCGGTGTACTAACCAGGGAATGACTTTACTGTTTATACTACCCGGTGTACTAACCAGGGAATGTCTTCACTGTTTACACTACCCGGTGTACTAACCAGGGAATGACTTTACTGTTTATACTACCCGGTGTACTAACCAGGGAATGTCTTCACTGTTTACACTACCCGGTGTACTAACCAGGGAATGACTTTACTGTTTATACTACCCGGTGTACTAACCAGGGAATGTCTTCACTGTTTACACTACCCGGTGTACTAACCAGTGTGTGACTTTAGCTGTTGCACAACATTTACTCTTTTAAAGTTCATTCCGTTTATCTGACCCAGGATGCAATTATCGCGATTGCCGTCCGTCGATTCAATTCCTTCTGTAATTAGCACCTACAAAGAAATAAATGAATGGGTATTGAATGGGGTAATGAATGGGGTATTGAATGGGGTGATGAATGGGGTGATGAATGGGGTGATGAATGGGGTGGTGAATGGGGTAATGAATGGGGTGATGAATGGGGGTGATGAATGGGGTGATGAATGGGGTAATGAATAAGGTAATGAATGGGGTAATGAATGAAGTAATGAATGGGGTAATGAATGAAGTAATGAATGGGGTAATGAATGGGGTGATGAATGGGGTGATGAATGGGGTAATGAATAAGGTAATGAATGGGGTAATGAATGAAGTAATGAATGGGGTAATGAATGAAGTAATGAATGGGGTAATGAATGAAGTAATGAATGGGGTGATGAATGAGGTAATGAATGGGGTAATGAATGGGGTGATGAATGAGGTAATGAATGGGGTAATGAATGAGGTGATGAATGGGGTGATGAATGGGGTGATGAATGGGGTGATGAATGGGGTGATGAATGGGGTGATGAATGGGGTGATGAATGGGGTGATGAATGGGGTGATGAATGGGGTGATGAATGGGGTGATGAATGGGGTGATGAATGGGGTAATGAAATGGGGTAATGAAATGGGGTGATGAATGGGGTGATGAATGGGGTGATGAATGGGGTGATGAATGGGGTATTGAATGGGGTGATGAATGGGGTATTGAATGGGGTGATGAATGGGGTGATGAATGGGGTGATGAATGGGGTAATGAATGGGGAGATGAATGGGGTGATGAATGGGCTAATGAATGGGCTAATGAATGGGGAGATGAATGGGGTGATGAATGGGGTAATGAATGGGGAGATGAATGGGGTGATGAATGGGGTGATGAATGGGGTAATGAATGGGGATATGAATGGGGTGATGAATGGGGTGATGAATGGGGTGATGAATGGGCTAATGAATGGGGAGATGAATGGGGTGATGAATGGACAAATGAATGGGCTAATGAATGGGGAGATGAATGGGGTGATGAATATACTAATGAATGGGGTGATGAATGGGGTGATGAATGGGCTAATGAATGGGGAGATGAATGGGGTGATGAATGGACTGATGAATGGGCTAATGAATGGGCTAATGAATGGGCTAATGAATGTAATCTTACTTTACTTTTTCTAGGAACGCTACAATAGATTACTCCGGTCGATTAATTTCGAGTTAACTTTAATTGTAATACTGAATAAAGTGCTAATTTCTAATAAGTGCTATTTTAAAACAAAGTACTAATTAAAAATGATAACGTGCTTCAACCTTTATTGTGTGGATTATTGTTCCCCATCTGTAGTATTTATTGAAGTAAAAGTATCACACAATAATTATATGCTTCCAGAGATATATTTCCATTTAAAACAGTAAGAATATAATTAAAGAGCATCGCTTATTTTGATATATATTTAATTAATTATTTATATATCAATCACACTCATGAAATATATTTTTGTATAGAAATATATATTATCTGTATTTTATTACATACATTAATAATATATTTTTCATTCTCGTTAATTTACCCCAATAATAATAAAATTGAAACCCCATTATTTTTGTGGTTCAATAAAGCCTATTGTATATTCCTATACTGTCCTTTGCATTTTGAACAGAGAATTAGGAGGAGAATGGGGTCCGAGGGAAGGGAGAGATGGGAAAGGGGGTATGACAAGTCAGGAGTCGGAAGAAGATTTATTGCCAAGCATCACCATTTAAATCAGGATTGTGCAGGTGATTTAAACGGTGACTACAATGGGAAGAAGTCGGTTGGAATGTTGCTAACTATGCACCATAAAGAGTAATGGACGAACTGTCACACAAATAATGCACATAAATAATGTGCACGCGACGAGAATGTTTAACTGTTACCTGTTGTTAATCTATAGTGAATTCAATTAATGTAATCGGGTTAAGATTATATGTAAATGCTAGAATGTATTATATACTGATTGTATGTAATTATTTTTTACTCTCAAAAGTCATAATTAAGAATTTTCTGATTATTGGCCATAAATTATTTGTTTTCAATTACATTAATATATATTTCATACATTTTCACATTACAGCTATATATAGATTCGAGGTAAAAAATTACTGCAATAATTTATTTATATATCGTAATTTAAAAGTTTACAAAAGGAAAATAATATTTTTAAATATTTTAAATATAAGAAAATAAATTGATTCATTATTTTAACTCGTTATTTCAATTGATGTAGATTTTCTTAAATGGTCGAAAATGTGAAACCGTTCGGTAACTCGAAACTTCCACTACAATGAAAATAGAATTCCCATTTAAAATTTTAGGAATCAGGATTCTGTGGATTTTTATTTAGAAGAATTTCACTGAAGACGAGAGGAATTTTATTATTTATTGAGCAATAAATCACTTTAATTCAGTAACTATAAATACTTTGATTGAAGACATCACAAACTTTACGGGTAATCTAAAATATAAAAGAAGTTATTTAAACTAAACGTTCATCTTAAATAAATTTTTAATAATTTATATACTTTACAAATAAACATTTTTCAAATAATTCTAAACAATCATGATGGAATTTTAAACATGATTGACATTTTGAAGAAGATTGTTCTAATTAATTTATCTATTGATTATAATTTATTCATTTTTATCTATTGATTTTTATTTATTTATTTTTATCTATTGATTTTTATCTATTCATTTTTATTTATCGATTTTTATCTATTCATTTTTATCATATTATAATTAAAAAAATATAATATAAATTGTCTTTCATTATGAAAAATTGTCAATACTTTCAGAAAACTTACTGCTATTTTAGTGCAGACTAAAGATAATTTGATCGATATACAGGCTAAAGGACTTTACATTCACTATAGAGGACTTCATCATTGTATACCTAATTCTAACAACCCAAATTTTACAGCAGTATTGCGTGTTCATTATGTGTTCATTACGAATTATATATATGTTCCACAAGTGTTGGTTATTTCTAGTACTCATATCTGCTGGACTATCATTACCTTCGCAGAATGCGGGAAGGTCATATTTTAGCCTTCGTTTTTTATTTATTTATTTATTTATCATCTTGTTATTCGCTTAACTGAAAAAGTGTTCAACCAAATTGCCTGAAATTTGGTGAAGCGATTGGGAGCGACCCGGTCGAAGGTCAAGGTCATGGTCATTTATAACTCAAAAATTATTGAACCATATTGCATGAATCTTGGTGGGACGATTGGTCAATATACAGGAACTATTTTGTTAGATTTTAGGAGTGATCGGGCCAAAGGTCAAAGATCAAGGTCAAGGCCATTTGTAACTCAATAACACAAAAAGCGTTCAGCCAAATTGTCTGAAATTTGATGGGACGATTGGACAATATCCAGGCACCATCTGGTAGAATTTTGGGAGCGATCTGATTAAAGGTCAAGGTCATTTATAACTCAATAACTCAAAAGTATTGAACCATATTGCATGAGACTTCGTGGAACGATTAGTCACTATCCGGTCACCAGTGTATTAGATTTTGGTAGAAAACGGATAAGCGGCGGCGAAGGTATGCGCTCTACCAAGTGCACGTAATCTAGTTGGTAGTAAGATGAAACTGGTACCATCTTGAAGATAAATTATAATGCTTTTTAGTGAAAGTCGTAATTTTTAGAAGTGTCGGTAGTTTTCTATATATATTTAATGTCAAAATATGCATAAAATCATTTCTGGAAACATATAATCCATGTATTATTGTTTCTCTGGGCAAAATTGTCCCAATATTGTACCAATATAGACCATATTAAAATAATATTGGCAATATTGGGGCAATGTTTCCAAAGAAACAAACAATAGATATTATTGTTTTTATTTAATATAGTTTTATAATTTTTTTTTTGAAATACTTATGTTGTACAGTAGAGCTCATCTATAAAGAAATACTCTATAGTGAATTTAGAGTCCTGAGTAAGGAAGTAGCCTGTATAGTGATTAAATTTTCTTTAGTCTGCCATAAAAGGGTTATCATTTTTCTTAAATTTGTGGCCATAAATTAAAACAAGAAAATTTGTTTACTGTACAGGCTACTTTATTACCCATCTCTACATTCACTCTACAAGATTGCATTATAGAGGAGTTTATACTGTATAAATAAACGTACAATGTTGTATAGATATATATGTACATATGTTGAATAAGTATATGTATATTGTATAAGTTTTGCTGCATTCAGAATAATTCTAGCAAAAAACTAGAAGCTGTGACGGATATCCCGTCCCCGCAACAATAATATATGCAAACCCGCCTTTTTTATTCTGCACTGACGGAATAATTTTATGTTCTCGTGCCGCATTTGTTCAACGTAACTGCGATATCTAAGTTTGTAGGCTTTACGTAGGGTATGTTCTAAGTTATCGAACGGTTTCATATTTTCGATCATATGGGAAATAATCATTTGATAATTATTATTATTAACATTATTTGTAATTGGTATACGTGATATCGCGTGCAGGTATCATGTATACAAATTAAAATTGAATAGTTATGAATTAATTAAATAACTTATTTAGAAAACATAGGTTGAATATATAATAATATTTATTATTTTATCAAAATCGGTATAAATATGAGAAGGAACAACTAAAAAAGCGAAAGAAAAATAGAAAAATTATCATATTCCAACGATAATAAAACAATTAAAACAAACAGCATTAACAAATTCAAAAAAATTTAAATTTACGTAACAGAACATAATCAATTTTGAGCAACACACACAGAAAAGTTATCAAGTACAATATGTATTAGTTGATGAAGAATCTTTTCAGCTTGGTAAGGAATATTGGTAAGGAAACAGAGTCCCTTATTTTAGCTGAAACGTCTTTCCAAAGTTTAGGACTTGTGTAAGATATGTATATAGGTACTCTTTTGACAGTTAGCGATAATGAGGTAAAAGCTCACTATCAGAGTTTCTGGTATCATTAGAATGCTATCTGTGGGATGAATCAAACTGGGTTTAAGATTAGTGTCTTAGTTATGTTTAACGGATTTATGTACTAATTGAACTATCTGATATTTATGAAATTTGAAAAAAATAACATTTTCCAAATTTTTACTTGTATAAAATAATTTTTACTCATATTTTTCAATAATTTTTTTATATTTATACTTTATATATTTATATTTTTTAATGTATTTTTATTAAATTTATATTTCTTATATAATTTTCTAATTTTTTATACACAGAATATGATTTTTCATATATGATCACATATGTAGAACCGTCCGATAACTTGGAAATTACCCTATTTGAAGAATCGCTACTGGAATATTTTTAAAAATTGTATCACGATTATAAGTTTACTTTATTGATATGTTTATTTGTGGAAATAAATTTACATGTTAATGAATATTCTATTATTTATAAGATTAATTTCATATTATTGTAGTGAATTAAAAAATTATTTATCGATCTTAAAGCTTTAAATTCTTAATTAATTTTAGTAATGCTTCTCTTCCAAATATACCACCGTTAATATACGATTGTTATTATCAATATATGAAAGATTTATATTAGTACAATGACGTAAAAATACGCATCCCGTCAATATGATTATTTCGTATGATTATTTATGTATATTATACTCAGTTAAAAAGTCGTCTCAGTCTTGAGTGTTTCACAAAAAATGCGACAGTTATGTCCATCATAATTAATAAATTTGATAAAAGAATACGATTCTGGAGATTGAAAGTGTTGCAGTGTGATGCACTTTAGTGTCTCAGCATTGCAGTGTGATGCACTTTAGTGTTTCAGCATTGCAGTGTGATGCACTTTAGTGTCTCAGTATTGCAGTGTGATGCACTTTAGTGTCTCAGTATTGCAGTGTGATGCACTTTAGTGTTTCAGCATTGCAGTGTGATGCACTTTAGTGTCTCAGTATTGCAGTGTGATGCACTTTAGTGTCTCAGTATTGCAGTGTGATGCACTTTAGTGTCTCAGTATTGCAGTGTGATGCACTTTAGTGTCTCAGCATTGCAGTGTGATGCACTTTAGTGTCTCAGCATTGCAGTGTGATGCACTTTAGTGTCTCAGCTTTGCAGTGTGATGCACTTTAGTGTCTCAGCATTGCAGTGTGATGCACTTTAGTGTCTCAGTATTGCAGTGTGATGCACTTTAGTTTCTCAGCATTGCAGTGTGATGCACTTTAGTGTCTCAGCATTGCAGTGTGATGCACTTTAGTGTCTCAGCATTGCAGTGTGATGCACTTTAGTGTCTCAGCTTTGCAGTGTGATGCACTTTAGTGTCTCAGCATTGCAGTGTGATGCACTTTAGTGTCTCAGTATTGCAGTGTGATGCACTTTAGTTTCTCAGCATTGCAGTGTGATGCACTTTAGTGTCTCAGCATTGCAGAGTGATGCACTTTAGTGTCTCAACATTGCAGTGTGATGCACTTTAGTGTCTCAGCATTGCAGAGTGATGCACTTTAGTGTCTCAGCATTGCAGTGTGATGCACTTTAGTGTCTCAGCATTGCAGTGTGATGCACTATAGTGTCTCAGCATTGCAGTGTGATGCACTTTAGTGTCTCAGCATTGCAGTGTTATGCACTTTAGTGTCTCGACATTGCAGTGTGATGCACTTTAGTGTCTCAGCATTGCAGAGTGATGCACTTTAGTGTCTCAGCATTGCAGTGTGATGCACTTTAGTGTCTCAGCATTGCAGTGTGATGCACTATAGTGTCTCAGCATTGCAGTGTGATGCACTTTAGTGTCTCAGCATTGCAGTGTTATGCACTTTAGTGTCTCGACATTGCAGTGTGATGCACTTTAGTGTCTCAGCATTGCAGTGTGATGCACTTTAGTGTCTCAGCATTGCAGTGTGATGCACTTTAGTGTCTCAGCATTGCAGTGTGATGCACTTTAGTGTCTCAGCATTGCAGTGTGTAAAAGCTTATTTGATTTCATAGAAATGTATATCAGTAAAGATTCTTTGACATATTTATATTTTCACATTTCCAAAAATTGAGTTTACTAATTATTGTAACGTTTTGTAGATATTTAATATATAATATTTAATGATTGATTTGGGTACACGATGACAATTTTTATTAAATATTAAGGTAATCGAAAATTGAAAAACTGTGATTTGAGAAAATTTCATCATACGGAGAATATCACGGACTCCCTTCACTTTTATATAAAAAGAAAGTGAAAGGGAAATTGAAAGGGAGTGGGAGAATGTATGGAGATTCTTTTTCTTAATAGTACATACATTCACCAGTACAAATTTACTAGATCTTATATCTCAATCTCCGTTCACACTTTACGGCTTGTCTCAAAAATTGAATTACAAGAAGGAAAAAGATAGCTGTAATAGCTATACATTGCAGTAACGCTCCTACCACATTATTCCGATCCTTGGGGATTCCCCGAATTGATTCCTATGAGAATTGGGCAAGATATTACCTACTTCCACTGTTCTAGACTTCCGGGCTAAGAGGAGTGCGGATGAACATGCATGCTGACAACTGATACTACTTTGCTAGGAACATCCTTTGGGCTTTGGAAAATATATGGTAAGTGCACACTGCTTATAAAATATAGTCTGGCATCATAAATTCATAATATTCGGAATTTAAAAAGTGGTATCCGTGGAAGGGAATTGGATTTAATGGATGTTGAAGAGAGATTTCTGGTTTCATCTTATAGAAAACTAGATTAAGTGCACTCGGTAGAGCGCATACTTTCGCCGCTGCTTTGACCCGTTCTCTCCCAAAATTTAATAAGCTGCAAACTGGATAATAACCAATTGTTTCACCAAGTTTCATGCAATATGGTTCAAAACTTTTTGAGTTATTGAGTTATAAATAACCTTGACCTTGACCTTTGACCGGATCGCTCCCAAAATTCTACCAGATGGTTCAAGGACATTGACCAACTGTACCATCAAATTTCTGACAATTTAGTTTAATACTTTTTGAGTTATTGAGTTTTAAATGGCCTTGACCTTGATCTTTAAATTTTGACCCGATCGCTCCCAAAATCTAATAAAATAAATAAATAAACATAAGATAAATGAACAAATTCAACGTAAAAAACGAATTTCAAGCCTGTATAAAGTTCGCTATGAAACTTTTCAGGCAAAATCTAATTAATACTTTAATATACAATGATGGTTTTTGTATAATCGTCTCACCAAGTTTCATGCAATATAGTTCAATACTTTTTGGGTTAAAAATGACCATGACCTTGACCTTTGACCGGGTCGCTCCCAAAATTCTACCAGCAGTTCACTGGACATGGTCCAATTGTTTCACCAAATTTCAGGCAATTTGTTCGAACAGTTTTTCAGTTAAGCGAATAACAAGATGATAAATAAATAAATAAATAAATAAATAAATAAATAAATAAATGACGGGGTAGAATATGACCTTCCCGTATCCTGCGAAGGTAAAAATACACTAATGTGTTTTCGAATGTGTTTCATTTTTGTGGATTGAAATCATCCATGGATAATTTGAATGAAATAATATTCATTCATTAACAATAATAATTCGATCACCAGCAATTAAAACGAAAGGAGAAATGACCAGTGACAAATATTTTCTCTTGAATTTTCAACTCTTTCACAGTTAGTACATAAAATTGATTGTCATGGACAGCCAATTTCTTGTCATCTTCATGGTCATGATCATCTTATTCCTGATCATAGTGACTCTCACCCTATTTCTGGTCATGGTCACTCTATTCATGGTCATGGTCATGGTCATGGTCTTCTTATTCCTGGTCACTCTAACCCTATATCTAGTTATGGTCTCTCAATTCATGGCCATGGTCATCTATACATGGTCACTCTAACCGTATTTCTGGTCATGCTCACTCTATTCACGGTCATAGTCATTCACACCCTATTTCAGGTCATGGTCACTCTATTCATGGTTCTGGTCATGATCACCTTACTTCTGATCATATTCATGGTCATTCTATTTCTGGTCATGATCACCCATTCCTGGTCATGTTCATTGTCATGGTCACCCTATTCATGGTTATGATCACTGTCACCCATTTTCTGGTCATGGTTACTCTATTTCATATCATTGTTATGGTCATGGTCGCCCTATTTCTGGTCAACTTCATGGTTACAGTAACCCTATTCATGGTCACAGTCACGGTCATACTATTCATGGTCATGATGTTCTGTAGTATAACTCCTATAACTTCGAAACAAATTCAATTTCCCTTTGAATAATAACGTCAGACATCCATCTCTTGAACATATTATTCCAATTCACTCTGAGTAACAGACACTATTCGAATTTATACCTCGAATAGAATGCATTTACCAGTTATATATAATATATACGTTCACCCACAAAAGGGATTAAAACTGAGTTTCTTGCAATGGATACGAGTATTTTGTAATTGAATGAACTAGTTCGAATATTTTCATTCATAAATTGGGTATGTTTCGAGTTTTCGAACTGTTCCATATTTTAGTTCATGAAAGAATTTTGTATTTAATGATTATTATTTAATATTTGTTATATATTTTTCTCTTACCTTATCGGAAATATGAAACCAATCAAAAATTTGGAACTTACCCAATCTTTACAGTAATCAATAATTGCTTGGTACAATAATCAATAAGTGTGATATAATAAACTAATAATTAATAATTATTTGGTCTTATAATTAATGAATATTTGTTATAATAATCAAAAGTTTAACTTATATGGTACAATAATCATTAATCATTTGGTACAATAATCAGTAATAGTTTGGTATAATAATAAATAATTGTTTGTTCTAATTATTTGGTCTAATAGTCAAATAATTCACACATGGTCCAAATAAAAATAATTTTCTTTTTGCTAATAAAATTTGGGTCTCCTCTCTGAAACTATTTTATTTATTTTCCAATCATTTATAATTAATTAATTACTAATTGATTAATTAGTAATTTATGTAATATGACCTATACAGGGTGGTGCAAAAAAAGGAAACCCATTTTCAAACTAGTTTATTTTACAAACTATCAAATCTAGAGATTTTCTTAAAACATAGTTTTATTCATTTACTTTTTCTGCATCTATTTTTATAATTTTTTTAAAAAATTAAGACAAAAATTAAACATCCTGCAGCGAATTAAAAAAAGGTAAATAAAAAGGGCTTGCACGAGGAAGAAAAACACAAAAAAGTTCATAATAGGAATAATTTATTTCCATATGGTAGTAGTAAAAATAAAATATTACTATTTTTCATTCAATTAACGCTTTCGTTGTTGACTCTTTCATTCATGGAAGTACATCTTCATCACCAATCACGATATCTTCTACAAAATGTGCATTTTTTTGCAGAAACCATTTTGAAAAATTAAGGCAGTGCGGTAAATCAGTTCTAAGAGTTAGATGCTTCTTGAAAGGATGATATCTCAAATCGTGTGTTTACTATTCGGTGATATGTGTCTTAAATGATATCTAATCCATACCTTCGGATTGATATTTTTGTATTCTCAATATTCAATAAGCTGTTCATGAAAAAGATTAATGTTTTTATGTGTTCATTTTTTTCTTCTGTGACATGATCGCTTTTTTTTCCAATTTAAAGTGGTTTCTACCGTTTTGAAATTATTAACATTTGTAAATACTCTTTTATAATTGGTGGAAATATTTCCAGAAAGCGTTGTTCAAAATGAGGTTGAACCTGTGTAAAGCTTCCAGTGTTTAAAAAAATTGTCACAACAAAAACTCTTTGTTCTTTTGAAAGCTGCATTTTGAGAATTTCGAATAGGAGATAAAAATTAACGGCGAAATGATTTCATAAATATAAAATTTTTTTCTAAAAAACAACTTTGAAATGGTAGTTATTTTTTTACTTTCTCTTATTTGCATATAAAATGATCTATACCTATTATGAATTTTTTCATATATTTCGTCATCGCGCAAGCCCTTTTAATTTCTTTTTTTTTAATTCACTACAGGATGTTTAATTTTTGTCGTAACTTTTAACAGATTGTTTATCAAGATAAATGCAGAATGACTGAACGAATAAAATTTTGTTTTTAGAAATTTTCTAGCTTTGATAGTTTGTAAAATAAATTAATTTGAAATTTGGTTTCCTTTTTTTTTGCGCCACCCTGTATTTATTTAATAAATTACTTACTTAAATTAAATATATATAAATTAATTAAATATCATTGGTATCATATATGTATAAAGATTTTTTTTTTCTTATATTTTGAAGTGGTTGGTCAATTTCAGAGAAGATCCTAAAATTTTAATTAATTTCATTTCAAATTTTAGTATCAAAAAGCTTTATTCTTCGAAATAACCAAAGAAAAAATTTATGGTTGGGCCATAGAAGATTAATTCGTGACACTATTTAATATTCTATGGCAAACAATGAAGCTCAATAAATGACCCAATAAATCTCTAAACCATTGCTGAAATGTTGAGAATTCATTTTAAAATTCCTCTCTCCCATTTCCATATGCAATATTCTTCCAATTGCAATGTTTAATAACGCTGTTATACGATTCCTTTCGTCATGTGCAATATGGCGTCGTATGCAAGAAACAATAAATGTTTTACTGTTCACCTTGCGAGGTATTTGGAAAGGTAAAACAGATATAGCTATCGAAAGATACACACATGGTATTGGAAAACTCTAAAACGAGAACTGCACTCTAGGTTCATAAAACTCTGGCAAAAAATGCATTGTGCTATTTGGAACATGTTCTGCAGTATGATTTTGTAAAGGAAAATCATCTATCATAGTTCATTATGATTTTTAGGGTAAGTTCCGAAATATCGGAATACCCGCATTTTCGATCATGAAGAAAAATTTAGGTTAAATGTCGATATTTTTATACTTTTTTATTATAGGTCGAAAATGTGGAACCATCCGATAACTCGGAGCTTACCCTACACATTGTGAACTATCTGATATAAATATAGAGAAAAAATATCAAAAATATAAAATGGTAGACAAAGAAATTGTAAATGTTTATAGTTAATGATAAATTACAATTAGATTTTGGTTAATCATTTCTCAGGGAATTTGTATTATCTCTCCATTATCTTCCTAAACATTATTTAATAATGACCAAAGATAGGTCACATGACCAAAGATAGGTCACATGACCAAAGATAGGTCACATGACTTAAGATAGGACACATGACCAAAGATATGTCACATGACCTAAGATAGGTCACATGATCTAAGATAGGACACATGATCTAAGATAGGTCACATGATCTAAGATAGGACACATGACCTAAGATAGGACACATGATCTAAGATAGGTCACATGATCTAAGATAGGACACATTGAAGGTTCCCGATCTAATTTAAATTCTTCAATCAATTTGTACGGCTGAATGACCAGTTGAAGACAGGCTTGTTTTTTTGTAGTTTTATTTTGTTTCAGTACAGGAGTGACACATGCGAAAAACATAGTTGCTAGAATAAATCTAAAAAAAAACTGTGAATAGTATAGTTAGTCTGTAAACTTAAACATAAACCTTTTACTTTCAGGATGACTTCCCATTGAAACGTGAACAATACAATCTTTGATACATATTAATGCCAATAGGTAGCAATGATAATAATTGGACCATAGTGATTATTACAATATAATTAAATAAGAATAAATAGTGGTATGAGGATACACTATTATTGACAAATTATTGTTAAATAGGTATCTCCATTATGAAGCGATACTAAACCAGCTTGGCGTACACTGGAACGAGTTCGGGAATATCTTCTTTACTTTTAACAGTATAATATTATATAGTTCATTTCAGCGTGTATTTATTCTAACTAAAGATTTATATAGCACATAAAGTATACAATAAATGTTAGTATACATATATTTAATGTGTTATTGTAAGAGATTATGACGAAATATTAATATCAAATTAACCTGTGATTTTGATCAGGTTATTCTAATATTGCCAATTGATCTTTAAAATATAATGTCAGTAAAAAATGAGTACAGTAATACACTCCTTAGTTATAAATAGGGTTGTGACAATATGCGTTTAAAATCACAGATCTTAATAATATCATAGACGAAACTAAATGAAATGGTGTCGAGTATACTCTATACCGTTAATTTAGAACGATTAAATAGTCTTTAATTCAATCCGTCTATAATACTTTCAGGATCTATCATTTTAAGCGCATATTGTCACAACCCTAGTTATAAAGTATGCATTAGTTCCCTCACTCTACAAAGCCACTTCATATCTCAGGCACACTGTCTAGTTTTCTATGATTGCAATCTTAGAAAACTACGGTCATTGAGGGAAAACTTTGATGGAACTCTTGACGTATATCAATTTATTTAATCTAAAGATAGAAAAATGCTTAATAGCTCAAGAATATTTCATAACTCAGGTTCCCCATTACTCGAGTTTTTCATAACTCATGAGTTTTACAGTATTGCTACAACATGACCTATATTGGTCCTATTCGTGTGAGGGCATCAGAAAATATGCATCAGAAAAATGCACCCATTGTTACACTGCAATTATAGAGAAGACTCTCACTCTCTACAACATTTATCCAATTATTCTAACTTTTACTGTAGATTGAATAATTGAGCCAATTGAAATGTTTCGTACGGCATTCACACGTTTCAATGGAGGTTGAAAATATACAGGTATATTTTCTCTGGGTCTACTCAGACAAAATGTTATGGTGGGGCCGTAGAAGATTGTGATGGGAATCAGTGTAATATTAAATGGCCTCACTATAATTTTGTTTTTTGAGTATTGGTTGTAAATATAGGAAGAACTACATAATTATCTATCGTTATTTATTATATAACGGTATTTATTATTTATCGGTATTCTTTAATTATCAGTATTTATTATCTTTCGTTATTCATTAATTAACGGTATTCATCATTCATCGGTATTTATAATATGTCTATATTAATTACCTTCGCATAATGCGGAAAGGTTATATTTTGCATGGCATTTATTTATTTATTTATCATCTTGTTATTCGCTTAACTGAAAAAGTGTTGAACCAAATTGCTTGAAATTTGGTGAAACGATTGGTCCATGTTTAGTGGCCTTCTGGTAGAATTTGAGAAGCGACCGGGTCAAAGATCAAGGTCATGGTCATTTATAACTCAATAACTCAAAAAATATTGAACCATATTGCATGAAACTTGGTGAAACGATTGGTCATTATCCAGTTACCAGTTATAAGATTTTGGGAGAGAACGGGTCAAAGTGACGGCGAAGGTATGCGCTCTACCAAGAGCACAGTAATCTAGTTATTAATTAGTATTCATTTTTTATCAGTATTTTATATTTATCGCTATTTATTAGTAGTTGGACAAATTGGAATGTTAGGTATATATAGTATTACAATATAAAGTCATTAAAGCCAAACAATGAAATACGTCAATAAACACACTAGTGTCAGTTAACACACTAGTGTCAGTTAGCACACTAGTGTCAGTTAACACACTAGTGTCAGTTAACACACTAGTGTCAGTTAGCACACTAGTGTCAGTTAGCACACTAGTGTCAGTTAGCACACTAGTGTCAGTTAGCACACTAGTGTCAGTTAACACACTAGTGTCAGTTAACACACTAGTGTCAGTTAGCACACTAGTGTCAGTTAGCACACTAGTGTCAGTTAACACAATAGTGTCAGTTAGCACACTAGTGTCAGTTAACACACTAGTGTCAGTTAGCACACTAGTGTCAGTTAGCACACCAGTGTCAGTTAGCACACTAGTGTCAGTTAACACACTAGTGTCAGTTAGCACACTAGTGTCAGTTAGCACACTAGTGTCAGTTAGCACACTAGTGTCAGTTAACACACTAGTGTCAGTTAGCACACTAGTGTCAGTTAACACACTAGAGTCAGTTAGCACACTAGTGTCAGTTAGCACACTAGTGTCAGTTAGCACACTAGTGTCAGTTAACACACTAGTGTCAGTTAGCACACTAGTGTCAGTTAGCACACCAGTGTCAGTTAGCACACTAGTGTCAGTTAACACACTAGTGTCAGTTAACACACTAGTGTCAGTTAGCACACTAGTGTCAGTTAGCACACTAGTGTCAGTTAACACAATAGTGTCAGTTAGCACACTAGTGTCAGTTAACACACTAGTGTCAGTTAGCACACTAGTGTCAGTTAGCACACTAGTGTCAGTTAACACACTAGTGTCAGTTAGCACACTAGTGTCAGTTAGCACACTAGTGTCAGTTAGCACACTAGTGTCAGTTAACACACTAGTGTCAGTTAGCACACTAGTGTCAATCAACACACTAGTGTCAGTTAACACACTAGTGTCAGTTAGCACACTAGTGTCAGTTAACACAATAGTGTCAGTTAGCACACTAGTGTCAGTTAGCACACCAGTGTCAGTTAGCACACTAGTGTCAGTTAACACACTAGTGTCAGTTAACACACTAGTGTCAGTTAGCACACTAGTGTCAGTTAGCACACTAGTGTCAGTTAACACAATAGTGTCAGTTAGCACACTAGTGTCAGTTAACACACTAGTGTCAGTTAGCACACTAGTGTCAGTTAGCACACCAGTGTCAGTTAGCACACTAGTGTCAGTTAACACACTAGTGTCAGTTAGCACACTAGTGTCAGTTAGCACACTAGTGTCAGTTAGCACACTAGTGTCAGTTAACACACTAGTGTCAGTTAGCACACTAGTGTCAGTTAACACACTAGAGTCAGTTAGCACACTAGTGTCAGTTAGCACACTAGTGTCAGTTAGCACACTAGTGTCAGTTAACACACTAGTGTCAGTTAGCACACTAGTGTCAGTTAGCACACTAGTGTCAGTTAGCACACTAGTGTCAGTTAACACACTAGTGTCAGTTAGCACACTAGTGTCAATCAACACACTAGTGTCAGTTAACACACTAGTGTCAGTTAACACACTAGTGTCAGTTAGCACACTAGTGTCAGTTAGCACACTAGTGTCAGTTAGCACACTATTGTCAGTTAGCACACTAGTGTCAGTTAACACACTAGTGTCAGTTAACACACTAGTGTCAGTTAACACACTAGTGTCAGTTAGCACACTAGTGTCAGTTAGCACACTAGTGTCAGTTAGCACACTATTGTCAGTTAGCACACTAGTGTCAGTTAGCACACTAGTGTCAGTTAACACACTAGTGTCAGTTAGCACACTAGTGTCAATCAACACACTAGTGTCAGTTACCACACTAGTGTCAGTTAGCACACTAGTGTCAGTTAGCACACTAGTGTCAGTTAGCACACTTGTGTCAGTTAACACACTAGTGTCAGTTAACACACTAGTGTCAGTTAACACACTAGTGTCAGTTAACACACTAGTGTCAGTTAGCACACTAGTGTCAGTTAGCACACTTGTGTCAGTTAACACACTAGTGTCAGTTAGCACACTAGTGTCAGTTAGCACACTAGTGTCAGTTAACACACTAGTGTCAGTTAACACACTAGTGTCAGTTAACACACTAGTGTCAGTTAGCACACTAGTGTCAGTTAGCACACTAGTGTCAGTTAGCACACTAGTGTCAGTTAGCACACTAGTGTCAGTTAGCACACTAGTGTCAGTTAGCACACTAGTGTCAGTTAGCACACTAGTGTCAGTTAGCACACTTGTGTCAGTTAACACACTAGTGTCAGTTAGCACACTAGTGTCAGTTAACACACTAGTGTCAGTTAACACACTAGTGTCAGTTAACACACTAGTGTCAGTTAGCACACTAGTGTCAGTTAGCACACTAGTGTCAGTTAGCACACTTGTGTCAGGTAACACACTTGTGTCAGGTAACACACTAGTGTCAGTTAACACACTAGTGTCAGTTAACACACTAGTGTCAGTTAACACACTAGTGTCAGTTAGCACACTAGTGTCAGTTAGCACACTAGTGTCAGTTAGCACACTAGTGTCAGTTAGCACACTTGTGTCAGTTAACACACTTGTGTCAGTTAACACACTAGTGTCAGTTAGCACACTAGTGTCAGTTAACACACTAGTTTCAGTTAACACACTAGTGTCAGTTAACACACTAGTGTCAGTTAACACACTAGTGTCAGTTAACACACTAGTGTCAGTAAGCACACTAGTGTCAGTTAACACACTAGTGTCAGTTAACACACTAGTGTCAGTTAACACACTAGTGTCAGTTAACACACTAGTGTCAGTTAGCACACTAGTGTCAGTTAGCACACTAGTGTCAGTTAGCACACTAGTGTCAGTTAGCACACTAATGTCAGTTAGCACACTAGTGTCAGTTAGCACACTAGTGTCAATTAGCACACTAGTGTCAATTAGCACACTAATGTCAGTTAGCACACTAGTGTCAGTTAGCACACTAATGTCAGTTAGCACACTAATGTCAGTTAGCACACTAGTGTCAGTTAGCACACTAATGTCAGTTAGCACACTAGTGTCAGTTAGCACACTAGTGTCAGTTAGCACACTAGTGTCAGTTAGCACACTAATGTCAGTTAGCACATCAGTGTTAGTTAGCACACTAGTGTCAGTTAGCACACTAATGTCAGTTAGCACACTAATGTCAGTTAGCACACTAATGTCAGTTAGCACACTAATGTCAGTTAGCACACTAGTGTCAGTTAGCACACTAATGTCAGTTAGCACACTAATGTCAGTTAGCACACTAGTGTCAGTTAGCACACTAGTGTCAGTTAGCACACTAGTGTCAGTTAACACACTAGTGTCAGTTAGCACACTAGTGTCAATTAGCACACTAGTGTCAGTTAGCACACTAGTGTCAGTTAGCACACTAGTGTCAGTTAGCACACTAGTGTCAGTTAGCACACTAGTGTCAGTTAGCACACTAGTGTCAGTTAGCACACTAGTGTCAGTTAGCACACTAATGTCAGTTAGCACACTAATGTCAGTTAGCACACTAATGTCAGTTAGCACACTAGTGCCAGTTAACACACTAGTGTCAGTTAACACACTAGTGTCAGTTAGCACACTAGTGTCAGTTAGCACACTAGTGTCAGTTAACACACTAATGTCAGTTAGCACACTAATGTCAGTTAGCACACTAATGTCAGTTAGCACACTAGTGTCAGTTAGCACACTAATGTGAGTTAACACACTAATGTCAGTTAGCACACTAATGTCAGTTAGCACACTAATGTCAGTTAGCACACTAGTGTCAGTTAGCACACTAATGTCAGTTAACACACTAATGTCAGTTAACACACTAATGTCAGTTAGCACACTAATGTCAGTTAGCACACTAATGTCAGTTAGCACACTAATGTCAGTTACAGTTAGCACACTAATGTCAGTTAGCACACTAATGTCAGTTAGCACACTAGTGTCAGTTAGCACACTAGTGTCAGTTAGCACACTAGTGTCAGTTAGCACACTAGTGTCAGTTAACACACTAGTGTCAGTTAGCACACTAGTGTCAGTTAGCACACTAGTGTCAGTTAGCACACTAGTGTCAGTTAGCACACTAGTGTCAGTTAACACACTAGTGTCAGTTAGCACACTAGTGTCAGTTAGCACACTAGTGTCAGTTAACACACTAGTGTCAGTTAACACACTAGTGTCAGTTAGCACACTAGTGTCAGTTAACACACTAGTGTCAGTTAACACACTAATGTCAGTTAGCACACTAATGTCAGTTAGCACACTAGTGTCAGTTAGCACACTAATGTCAGTTAGCACACTAATGTCAGTTAACACACTGATGTCAGTTAACACACTAATGTCAGTTAGCACACTAATGTCAGTTAGCACACTAATGTCAGTTAGCACACTAATGTCAGTTAGCACACTAATGTCAGTTAGCACACTAATGTCAGTTAGCACACTAATGTCAGTTAGCACACTAGTGTCAGTTAGCACACTAGTGTCAGTTAGCACACTAGTGTCAGTTAACACACTAGTGTCAGTTAGCACACTAGTGTCAGTTAGCACACTAGTGTCAGTTAACACACTAGTGTCAGTTAACACACTAGTGTCAGTTAGCACACTAGTGTCAGTTAACACACTAGTGTCAGTTAACACACTAATGTCAGTTAGCACACTAATGTCAGTTAGCACACTAATGTCAGTTAGCACACTAATGTCAGTTAACACACTGATGTCAGTTAACACACTAATGTCAGTTAGCACACTAGTGTCAGTTAGCACACTAATGTCAGTTAGCACACTAATGTCAGTTAGCACACTAATGTCAGTTAGCACACTAATGTCAGTTAGCACACTAATTTCAGTTAGCACACTAGTGTCAGTTAGCACACTAGTGTCAGTTAACACACTAATGTCAGTTAGCACACTAGTGTCAGTTAGCACACTAGTGTCAGTTAACACACTAGTGTCAGTTAACACACTAGTGTCAGTTAGCACACTAGTGTCAGTTAGCACACTAGTGTCAGTTAGCACACTAGTGTTAGTTAGCACAATAGTGTCAGTTAGCACACTAGTGTCAGCTAGCACACTAGTGTCAGTTATCACACTAGTGTCAGTTAGCACACTAATGTCAGTTAGCACACTAATGTCAGTTAGCACACTAATGTCAGTTAACACACTAGTGTCAATTAGCACACTAGTGTCAATCAACACACTTGTGTCAGTTAACACACTAGTGTCAGTTAGCACACTAATGTCAGTTAGCACACTAATGTCAGTTAGCACACTAGTGTCAGTTAGCACACTAGTGTCAGTTAGCACACTAGTGTCAGTTAGCACACTAGTGTCAGTTAGCACACTAGTGTCAATTAGCACACTAGTGTCAGTTAGCACACTAGTGTCAGTTAGCACACTAGTGTCAGTTAGCACACTAGTGTCAGTTAGCACACTAGTGTCAGTTAGCACACTAGTGTCAGTTAGCACACTAGTGTCAGTTAGCACACTAATGTCAGTTAGCACACTAATGTCAGTTAGCACACTAATGTCAGTTAGCACACTAATGTCAGTTAGCACACTAGTGTCAGTTAACACACTAGTGTCAGTTAGCACACTAGTGTCAGTTAGCACACTAGTGTCAGTTAACACACTAATGTCAGTTAACACACTAATGTCAGTTAGCACACTAATGTCAGTTAGCACACTAATGTCAGTTAGCACACTAGTGTCAGTTAGCACACTAATGTCAGTTAACACACTAATGTCAGTTAGCAAACTAATGTCAGTTAGCACACTAATGTCAGTTAGCACACTAGTGTCAGTTAGCACACTAATGTCAGTTAACACACTAATGTCAGTTAGCACACTAATGTCAGTTAGCACACTAATGTCAGTTAGCACACTAATGTCAGTTAGCACACTAATGTCAGTTAGCACACTAATGTCAGTTAGCACACTAGTGTCAGTTAGCACACTAGTGTCAGTTAACACACTAGTGTCAGTTAACACACTAATGTCAGTTAACACACTAATGTCAGTTAGCACACTAATGTCAGTTAGCACACTAATGTCAGTTAGCACACTAATGTCAGTTAACACACTAATGTCAGTTAGCACACTAGTGTCAGTTAGCACACTAATGTCAGTTAGCACACTAATGTCAGTTAGCACACTAATGTCAGTTAGCACACTAATGTCAGTTAGCACACTAATGTCAGTTAGCACACTAATGTCAGTTAGCACACTAGTGTCAGTTAGCACACTAGTGTCAGTTAGCACACTAATGTCAGTTAGCACACTAGTGTCAGTTAACACACTAGTGTCAGATAGCACACTAGTGTCAGTTAGCACACTAGTGTCAGTTAGCACACTAGTGTCAGTTTGCACACTAGTGTCAGTTAGCACACTAGTGTCAGTTAACACACTAGTGTCAGTTAGCACACTAGTGTCAGTTAGCACACTAATGTCAGTTAGCACACTAGTGTCAGTTAGCACACTAGTGTCAGTTAACACACTAGTGTCAGTTAACACACTAGTGTCAGATAGCACACTACTCAATATTTGCCTCTATATCTCAAGGGAAGACATCCCAAGAATGTTCTTCTAATATCGCAAAGTGTTGGGTGGATTTAAATATAAATTTATGGAATTCTTTTTGGAAGATTTCCAAAGTTTGTGGCCAAGTTTGAGGTGACATTTTTGGTGTGTGGAGCAAAGATTGGGTGTCTTTTTTTTGAGAGATATTGAAGAAATTCCTTATGTCTCAGAAAAAAATTTTTCCAAACGTTTGACTGTGGAAGAGAAATTCCTTCGGCATTTCGGGAAGTAAAATTTAGATAGAATTGTACAACTAGATTTGGGATTGAAATTAGTTTAATTTTTATATCATTAATATGTTGATTGAATTGAGTATCTATCATCATTTGATAATTATTTTATACTTAGAAAGAATGTTATGGCAGGCTATAGAAGATTAAATTGGGTATATCCCCTCTTAATCTTCTATGGCCCCATCAAAACAAATTAAATTTACTAACGTATATTATTTAAAAATTAAAATAACAAAATAACTCTTTTTGCAATTAAATCACAAGCAACGTAATAAACCTTAATAAAACAATTATCAATGATATAATTTGTTTATATCGATACTAAATAAACAAATTCAAACATATAGGGTAGGTTCCGAGTTATCAGACGGTTTCACATTATCGATAAAGATAATAAATATTAAATATAATTTGAAATAACGAGTTAATTTGTAACTACTTTTTATATGATCGAAAATGTGAAACCGTCCGATAACTCGGGACCCTAAGATATAAAGTGATACAAAATATGTCAAATCTGCTCCATGAATTCTTTATCCTTAACATTGGCAGCCCTGATTCTTGTGTCTGTTTCACTGAATTGTTTATATTTAGTGATAAAGCAGAAGTTTTACTTTAATATTTTAGTTCCGATGAAATAAATTCAATATTAACTATATTTTAGTTCTAAAATATTAAATGTTTTTAGTGTTAATGGAATATGATCTGTTATTTTTTCATCGATATCAGCCATATAACTTTACAGATTAATTTAGAAAAATAAATAATTATTATACAATTTCTCTTATATGATCGTAAATGTGGGACTGTCCAATAACTCAGAACTTACACTATTTCGTGACGTAATGATGAGGGGATTTCTTATAAATAAATAAACAAAAAGTGATGATTGATTTAACTATTAAAATGAAATAAAGTTCATGAAAAATAAAACTGATATATGTTTCCTACACAAAATAAAACAGATTAAATATATATATATATATATGCTAGTGTACGCGTACCATCAAAAATGACAGTATTTTTAATATGTTAATTTTATACACATTGATGGTAAGTAGTTCAATTCAGCCAAAATAGATAAAAAAAAAACAGAAAACTTAGTTAAATAATATTAAAATCATCAGCAATTGCTAGTTTTGGAAAAATTATATAATCTCAATTCATACAGTAAAGGGCCGTACACACATAGGGTTTTTTAAGTCTTTCCACCAGACTTTTTGCTAAGCAGGTATCATGGATACCAACTGAAATAAATGATAATTATATCGTTTTTTCTTATATTTTCGTGGAAAAAGTAGGAACAGCTTAGCAAAAAGATTGATGGAAAGACTAAAAAAATTCTACGTGTGTACGGCCCTTAACAAAATGAGAATTCCAACACTATTATATACGAAAATATTATCCCGAATAAATAAAGGTAACATTTTCCCACCACACTATAGGCACTGTTTCTCCTATTCCCAGGGAAGGAGAGAAAGAAATAAATTGAGAGTGAGCGGTGAGAGAAACTAGATATGCTATGATGAGCTACCTCATGTAGCTTATCAAAACTAAAGCTACCTGATGTAGCTTCAATCCATTATAATGAGCAATTTGATGTATATCTTTTGAGAGTATCTGTAAGGGGTGGCATCTCTATAAAGGTTAAAAATTAAAAGGTTATTACCACTGAGAATATAGTATTAAAATATTGTTCTTTGCGGATTAGTTTGTTAGGATAATGTTTGTCATTGATTGGCTATGGATATTGACCAATGAGGATATCGGGGGGTGTGTCACCCTGAACCCCTCAGCAAGGCAGTACAGCAAACTAGCGGATTCAAATAACTATATCACAGCTATCTATGTTGAGATTTTCTAAAGTCTTATTATTTATATTTTAATTCAACTCATATCTATATGCAAGGAGGGTGACCCAAAAGGGGCGGAGAATTAACGGTTTAGTGCTCCACCCCTGTTGGCTCCTCCTCCTAGCCGACCAATCAGAGAAGAGTTATCCATAAAAAATTTATTCGTAGGAACATTATGCTTGCAGCACTGTACAGATATAAACTTATGCGATAGAGAAAATACTTCAAAAACCTTCTACGCTGTTATGGCGGAGTATCTCCCAAATTCCTACAGTGAATCGTTTTGAGTAGCTAATACCAATATGATTTAGCTACTCATTATTTATATTCTCTAATATAACTTGGTCTAATTGAAGAGTATGTCTATCATTCCAATAAGAATTTGAACCATTAACGACAGTGAAGACAGTCCATTCAAAAAAAGCGCCAATCATTCTAACATTTATACTCACGCATGTAACACATGACTGCTCACTAAAAATCTTCTAAAAAATCTTGATTCTTACAGATTAGTACAAATCATTTCATAAGATGAATCTAATGTTCATACTTGCATAAAAAAAAGCTAATCAAGTAAAGTTGCATTTAATGCTAATGCTAGCTATTGGAGACAACTAACTGATTATATTAATAAAAATAGAAACAGCAAAAACAAGGTAAATTTATATGTAGCTATTGGTGTAATTTATTCATGTATTTATCTTATGTATTCTTTCATTATTTATGTTATCTATTATTTGTTTATTAGTTTATCTTATTTGTATGTTAATTTCTTCTGTTATTTTTCAGTCCGGTGTTTTTCATCTTTATACCACAATCCCTTTTCCAACCCATGTCCATTCCCCTTTCCCAATCACTTCCATTACATATTCATTTAATTTAACTGTTGGCTTGTTTAGTAATCAAACTATATTAATTCATTTAAAAATAGTCAATAAGTTCATAAAGTCATCTGTTAAAGGGACTTTAATAATTTCCGCAATTTAGTATAAAGTGCCTTATGCATCTCGTACACTGGTTTTGAAAAGATAGAAAGAGTTATTATATTTAATATTTGTTTAAGTAGATAGGTAGGATCAAGTAGGTAGGTAGGATATTAGTTAGTAATAGTAGGTAGTTAATAAATAGTTAATAGATGCAGTCTCTCGTTCTCATTCCTATCCACTTATATTTAAAGCCACTCCTAACTCTTATCTTTATCGTAGTATTGTGTCGGCACAAGTGTGGCGCTTGGCAATACACGTTCCCATAACCAAATGATACTACCACTTGTACGGCCTAGACGAAATAGTACGATTTTTCCTAAATGAGTTAACTTTAACATATTTATATTACTGTTCTGTCCCTTGTGCCATGACAACGCTGTTTACTGTATTTTTAAATTTTAGATGGAAGAAACATAATTTTTTTGGGCACACTATTGTCTGTAAACTCTGACCAATTGTTATTGAACGCTCAGTTCTATTGATTCGATTTTGATAAAATTAGGTTAGTGTTTGTAAATTTAATAAACTGAAAGGTACAATATTAGGTAAATTAACCCTGGAACGACCAACGTGCCAGAGTGGCCCGTTCTGGTGGAGATATAGGTGAAATAAGATATAAGCTGAAATTGTTTATAATCTATTCATATATCGTATAAATATCAATGGAAATAATGCAATAAGTTTTGATTTATTTCGTTTTATATCGTTAGTTACCAGGTGTGCCTCCGAAGCCCGGGTGAAATAAAAAGAGCTGTTGCTTGACACATTTTCCGTGAAACTAGCAAAATTACTTACAGGTATAATAGCTTATGATATGATAGTGCAAATCTATCCGATAGTAGCGATCATAGTGTGAATCTACACATTAGAATCGATCATAGTGTGAATCTATACATTAGAATCGATCATAGTGTGAATCTATACATTAGAATCGATCATAGTGTGAATCCATACATTAGAATCGATCATAGTGTGAATCTATACATTAGAATCAATCATAGTGTGAATCCATACATTAGAATCGATCATAGTGTGAATCTATACATTAGAATCGATCATAGTGTGAATCCATACATTAGAATCGATCATAGTGTGAATCTATACATTAGAATCGATCATAGTGTGAATCCATACATTAGAATCGATCATAGTGTGAATCTATACATTAGAATCGATCATAGTGTGAATCCATACATTAGAATCGATCATAGTATGAATCTATACATTAGAATCGATCATAGTGTGAATCTATACATTAGAATCGATCATAGTGTGAATCTATACATTAGAATCGATCATAGTGTGAATCTATACATTAGAATCGATCATAGTGTGAATCTATACATTATAATCGATCATAATGTGAATCTATCCAATAGTAGTGATCATAGTGTGAATCTATACATTAGAATCGATCATAGTGTGAATCTATACATTAGAATCGATCATAGTGTGAATCTATACATTAGAATCGATCATAGTGTGAATCTATACATTATAATCGATCATAGTGTGAATCTATCCAATAGTAGCGATCATAGTGTGAATCTATACATTAGAATCGATCATAGTGTAAATCTATACATTAGAATCGATCATAGTGTGAATCTATACATTAGAATCGATCATAGTGTGAATCTATACATTATAATCGATCATAGTGTGAATCTATCCAATAGTAGCGATCATAGTGTGAATCTATACATTAGAATCGATCATAGTGTGAATCTATACATTAGAATCGATCATAGTGTGAATCTATACATTAGAATCGATCATAGTGTGAATCTATACATTATAATCGATCATAGTGTGAATCTATCCAATAGTAGCGATCATAGTGTGAATCTATCCAATAGTAGCGATCATAGTGTGAATCTATACATTCGAATGGATCATAGTGTGAATCTATACATTAGAATGGATCATAGTGTGAATCTATACATTAGAATCGGTCATAGTGTGAATCTATACATTAGAATCGATCATAGTGTGAATCTATACATTAGAATCGATCATAGTGTGAATCTATACATTAGAATCGATCATAGTGTGAATCTATCCAATAGTAGCGATCATAGTGTGAATCTATACATTAGAATGGATCATAGTGTGAATCTATACATTAGAATGGATCATAGTGTGAATCTATACATTAGAATCGGTCATAGTGTGAATCTGTACATTAGAATCGATCATAGTGTGAATCTATACATTAGAATCGATCATAGTGTGAATCTATACATTAGAATCGATCATAGTGTGAATCTATACATTAGAATCGATCATAGTGTGAATCTATGTAATCAGTGTAGTGATTAAACTAAGATTGGAGTATTTCTAACACAACCGTACAATATCTGGCTTGATATGGATATTAAAGAACATTTTACCTATAAATATATGAGCGGGCCTTCGAGGCCCGACTGGTCTCTAATGCTATATATTTATTCTGGTATTTCTAGGGTTAAATAAAATTGATTGGTATTTGTGAATTTAAATGATACATATTTGTTAATTGAAATAATATTATTTAACAATGGAAATTTGAATAAAATTATTTACTTCCAAATATGAATTTCTTCACTATATTTTTTAATGTGTTTTTATAAAGCCATATTGTCTAGGGAAGACTTTCACAAATTTTTATGTTAATCTGACCCCCTTATTACGTAAGTCGTATTCCTCCTTACCTCTTTATGTATTTATTGAGGACCGGAGGGGGGGGGGGGGGGTGGAGTTAGACGAACACTTATGAATTTTAGGAAAGGCAGTAGGTGAGTACAATTATAGTTTTTTACATCAATTTAGACATGTAACAGCGATTTTACTCTGTAGTTTTCATGAAAAAAGAAAATTTGAGAAAGGAAAACATTATCTTTTTCTTTTGGTCTCCCCTGAAAAGTTGTATTTTTCAACTTCTGAACTCAATAACTCAAGTTAGAAGTGACGTAGAGAGAGATGATAAATTGCAGAATGATCAGAAATGTGTTTGTATCATTTGAACGCTTTTGTTTATTTGATTTAGTGATTGTAATTCATTTATGTAGAGAAGAATTTTCCATGAAAAATCCACTTAAATTCGTTCTAAATATCCAATGAATGAGAAATACGAATAGTACTTTAGTGTAAAATTACCTAGCAATCAATTTTTGAAACCCAGATCCCTTTATCTCTTTTAGTTCTCGAGTTATTGACATTTTATGAACCCCACTTTTTGGGGGTATTGGGGTTGGTGGCAAGGGCCACCACAATTTTTTTCCGAAATTAAAGTTTGTACATAAGACATGATACAAACTGTGTGTGGACACTTAGCCGAATGGCACTTGGCCGAAGGACATATGGCCGAAAGTAGATTTGGCGTAAATTTGGCCGAATGGACATTTAGCCGAAAGCCTTCCATTCAATATGAATCTATATTACGAACTGTAGCCTCCGTTTAACCCTAGTAACCTAGGGACTGCTCCAGGCGCACCACTCCTCATGAAAAAATATTAATAATTTTATTTTTAAACCGATTTGGAAGCTGTCTTTTCATGACTTTTATACTTTTCAACATAAATACATACGATAATACAAAAAAGAAGGTGATAGATGACAAGATACTCATATTATGAGCATGTATTCAAATATACAGGTTGTCTCGAAAAAAAAAACGAAACAAGACTTTAAGTTAGTATATTTCAAAATTATTAAAGGTACATGTATATTTCTAGTCTCTTTTTTATTGCTAAACCTTTTTCCATTCACAATTAAATTTTCAGTAAGTTTTTATTCATTTTTGTGAATGTTATAAGGATTTTATTGATGGGTAGTGAAAATGGCTTTTGTACAAATAGTCAGAAAACCTAAGAAATATTTGTTTCATATCTTTGCTTGTTAATTTTATTTTAAATAGATAATTGTTATTTGGCGTTTATCATTGGATCTGTAAATATCAAATAAAGGTTTTTATGGAGAGAAAATATCGAAAAGTCAATTTATTAAGATTTTATAACAGTTTTAGTGAGGACTGGCGCGCACGGACCAGTCCCTAGGTAGACTGAGCAAACTTTTAATGGCTAGGTTGCTAGGGTTAAATTAATTACAATTTCATTTTATAATAAATAAATTAAATTTTAATATGTACATGATGTGTATCCATATTACGAACTGCAGCTATCAGTTAATAATTATTCGATAAATGGGATCAAGTGTAGTTTAAGGACCCCAGTGAGTTTTTGAATGTATCTATGCTACGGCGTTCTGCATGTCTTGACTGCAAAATAATAATAATTCTTCTACTACGGTGTTCAGAGCAAAAAAAAAAAAAAAAAAATGGATAAAGCAACATTCCAAACAGAAATTTTACCTCTACTTGGTGAAGATCCACTACCGGCCATTGAATGGATGAAGCAAAGACAACTATCTAGTTAAAATGATAGCAATATTGGGAAATAGTAACAAAATGTTACCCAATATAAGGAAATCGTAACTAACATATGATTATATAATAATCATTATAATGGAATAAAATCATTATAAGGAAATAAAATAATTATAAGAAAATAAGGATCAAGTATAATTATTTATGGACCCCAAATTTTCAAACTATACCCCAAGTATTATAGTCCTAGTTATAGGACCCCAGTATTAACCCAAGTGTAGTTTAAGGACCCCAGTATTAACCCAAGTGTAGTTTAAGGACCCCAGTATTAACCCAAGTGTAGTTTAAGGACCCCAGTATTAACCCAAGTGTAGTTTAAGGACCCCAGTATTAACCCAAGTGTAGTTTAAGGACCCCAGTATTAACCCAAGTGTAGTTTAAAGACCCCAGATTGAGCTGGGGTCTTTAAACTACACTTGATCCAATAAATGTTTTTTTTTGGTTGTAGGTACTAGGTATATCCCACCTCGGTAGATTCCACCCAATAAAACGTCAACAATTTTATTTTTAGATTGCCATTTGTTAAATACTGCGAAGTTATGAAGAAATAACTCAGACGATATCCTGAGACATTTATACATATTTAGTGGTAGCTCAAGTCAATTGAAATTTTATCCTAATAGACAAAACACAAATATTCATAATATGACGGTTTATCTCAAAGTTTAAATGTTGAGCAAGTTAATATTATTTCCTTTTTAACATGAAACTGCAGCATATGCTCTTAAAACAATTGTTGGAAGAGGTGTGGAGTGGTTCGGCTGGCAGAGACAACTCATTTAATGTGTTCGCTTTTTGCATGCTTATATGTTTCTGTTTTGGATGCTAGGACAAAAACTCGCGTGGCCAAAATCTCTCCATCTATAATAACCCAGTCTTAAAACCCTGTGCAATAATCCCCAACTGCATATCAAAATCCTACTGGTCAAATATATATAAAAAAACATGTAAAATACCCCACTGTGTAAAAAAAACCTTCGGTCAAAAACCATTTTACACCACTATTACTCGAAGTCAAAATACCAAATTCAAAATAAAATGAATATAACAAGAAGTACTATATGACATCATCTTACAATTAATATCGCTGTTCCGTTGGCAATAGTGAAAAAAATAAGCTTGTGATTGAAAATTTAAATATTTCAACTGATAATCGAACATTCACACAACCTTTCTTTCTGCTGTTCTATCACATGTGTAGTGAAAAATAAACAGCTTGTGATTGATCAACAAAAGGTTTAATATACTATAATTAAAATGAAAGTTACCTAGAATTATATAAAATATTAATAAAAGATTAATATTTATAACTAACCAAACCTAACCCGTAAAGAGGGGTGGAACTTAACGGGGTGGAATATACCGTAGTGGAATATACCGGGGTGGAATTTACCGGGGTGGAATATTCCTGGGTGGAATAAAGGCTGATTCACACATCACCGATATCCGTCCGGCACGTCACCAATCCGAGATTTTTTATCACTGCGAAGAGCCGGTACTGTGTGAATATGTCCGTTGAAATTGATGTAACGATATTTTTTTCACTGACACCGAATCACTGAGAGGAGAGTGACGGAGACGGACCGGGACTTGCCGGACGGATATCGGTGATGTGTGAAGCAACCTTAAACCGGTCACCGTTTTTTTCTAATTCCATCGAATTTAAAGTTATTTCATAGAAAGGAAAATTAATTTTAATGTGTACAAAATGCGTATCCATATTACGAAATACAAGCATATATTGTTCAATAATTTGAATTTCTTCCTAATCATGGATTTCATCGGAAATATAAGAGGTGGAAAAAACTTTCTCTTCATTTTCTTGAACTTAATTGTTATTAATGGTTATTATATTGTTTAGAGTTATTATTTTTATTTTATTAAATAATATTACTATTTTATTTTTTCAAATAAAGATATTTCGGCCAAATGTCCTTTCGGCCAAATGTCCGTTCGGCCAAATGTCCTTTCGGCCAAGTGTCATTCGGCCAAGTGTCCGTCAACCGATATAAACATATGAGAAGTTTCAAAATTGTATCTTTATTAACAATTTCTTTAAACCGTGACAGTACTTTAAGGAGATTGTCTAGTGATTTTTTTGCAATTTTTATCGATTTTGTTTTTACTTTATCTCCCTAGTAAACATTTCAAAAACAGATTTTTCGCCTCCCACGGAGAAGGGGCCCCAAAAATGAAAAATTTACACGGCAAACTTCAAAGATTTGTAGCATTTTACGGTGACCGGACAACTCGCCGCCGGACAAATTGCCGCGGACAATTCGCCGTGAGGACAACTCACCGCTAGGACAATTCGCTGTTAGGACAATTCGCCGCCAAAACAACTCGTCTTGTGATATATGTTTAACCGCCGAATACACCATTTTTTTATAAAAAAAATATTTTAAATATTAGCTGTGTGTTGTAAATTAATTATCAAATTTTTTTAGCAGTATTTGAAAATATTTTTTTTTCCATTTCAAAAGTTAAATATAATGTTTTTTAACTATTATATAAACCTAGAGTGTGTTGTAAATTAACAATAACGTTTTTTCCGTTCTATTTGAAAGTATTTTGCTAAAAATAATTTGATATTGGAAAGAAAACAAGTTCAGGTGTCTTCTTAATACGTTCAATGATATATAAAAATTAATTTAGTTTAAAACTATTACATTGGTGCGAATAAATGTTTGTTAACTACGAAGTCTTAGATTTTTGTGTAAGGTAGGCTAGTATGTTACATTTACTATCACCTCTTCATTTTCCTATTCTATTCGTGAGTGCAGTCACCGGTGCTTGTGTTTCTTTTCATATCGTTCCTTGGTAAGTGATTGCATCCACGAAGTAGCTTTTCTGCATCCATGAGCATTGTCACGGACTGGTGGTTGGAGCCTTTGTTCAAAAAGTCACTTTGCTTTCTGACTTCTTCTTTCTGTTCCTTGTATTTAATTCCCTTTTGACGTCTACTAAAAAGCCCTTCATTTCGAAGCAGACGTTAAATGCTTCTAAATTTATATTAATAGTTCTAATATTTTTTGCGGCTTGAGATATTCTAACAGATATAACAAAAGAAACTAATTAATTAAAATAATGAAATTTGTCAACTAATGTTTTAAGTCAGTCTTGAGCGTATAGAAACACATCATTGTTCAAATTTATAATATTTTTAAATATATGTAAAGGATGCATACTCAGGTAAAACATAAATCACGTGGCGAGTTGTCCTGGCGGCAAGTTGTCCTAGCGGCGAGTTGTCCTCACGGCGAATTTTCCACGGCGAGTTGTCCTGCGGCGAATTGTCCGGCGGCGAGTTGTCCTAGAACCCATTTTACACCCTATGTTAAAATCTCAGCACAATCGGACCCGTGTTATTGGTAGCTAGCAAAACCACTAGACGATCCTATTAATCTAGATAATACAAATAATTTGGTTATTTTAATTTAGTATTTAAAATTAGGGTTAAGTTTTAAATTATTGAGACGAAATATATTGCTCTAACATTAATTGTGAAAGGAATTATTTCATGTAAATACCATACTGAAAATAAATTGTAATTATTATATCTACCAATAAATCTATCGCTTGAATCAGAAATTAATAATAAGTGTCATGTCCCCATGAAATTAATGGTACTGAAATTCGATTCTAATTGACCAATTTTGGCACTGAAAGTTGGATATCACAGATGAAATAATTAGTATAGTTAACATGCTTATAATTAATGTATCGGGACTAATTGTATCTAATTAACATAGATGCAGAGTGGAAGCCATTACAATGAATTGTAATTGTATATCTTTACAATAGATAATTGAGTTATGAATTGATTATATTTAGAGCTAGTTCTATTTATTGTATTAGAATATTATTAGTGTGCAAATAGATTTATCTCTAGAATAATTACTGAATGCATTTATTTTACATTTATTATATTATTTATTACTAAATTTTTCTTTCATTTAGAAATATATTTCGATACATGCATACCCGTTCTTATTACAATTTAGACTTTTAACAATCGAATAAGTATGGGACATGTCTCGCTTTTATTTTTCTTGGTATATAAAATATTTTAGGAGTAACTTTGGTAAATTAATGTAACGATACATTTTTTAACTGACACCGAATCACTGAGAGGAGAGTGACGGAGACGGACCGGTGACGTACCGGACGGATATCGGTGATGTGTGAAGCAACCTTAAACAAAAAGATCTCTCTAAAGTCAAAATATAATTTTTTTTTAAAATAATTATTGTGGGGTATTATTCTAGCCCATAGTCATGACACTGCCATAAATGATTTTCTCTTCCTTTTAATATGTATTTCTTAAGAGACGGACGGATAGACGGACGCGGCTCATATTATAGTATAGATTCAAGAAAAAAAAGCTAAAACTAAACAAGAGCCATTACGAATAACTATTATAACCATTATCGATAAGTTTCAAATGTGACTACAGGAACATTAATTTACAATTTCATTTTGAGATGAACAAGATGAAGTTCAATATCAAGGTTGGCAAGGTGCATGAAAATTATCACAAGAATAAAACATTTTGACGAATGAGACTTTTCAAACTTCTTTGTTTTTGATTCTAATGAAGACAAACAATTTTTTGGCTCCATTCCATCACGTTTAAATGTATTTTTAGCAATTTAGAGAACGCTGTAAAAGCGCAGTCTCTATTTTTGGTCAATTTAAAGATTCAACTCTTGAAGAAGCACACTCAATGTGAAAAAATAACATTTATAATTTCTAAGACTTTCAATTCTAGATTCTATATAATAGTGTTAATGAAAAAAAGAATCATATAAATTTATTTCGGAATTTATGATATCAATTTTATGTTATAATTAGACTAACCGACAGAACACTAATTAATAATGTCTCCTATAATTAAAAATGTACTTAAGGGGACCGTCCGTGATTAAATCACTAAATTTTCAATATTTTTTTTATTGCTTAAATAGCTAGTTTATATTACTAAGATTGATCTCACAAAGAAAAATCAGCTGTTTATCACCCCCCTCCCCTTCCACAGGGGTTGGGAGCTTGAAATTTGGCGCGCCATTACATCTGGCACAGCGTGGGTGAGCCGCCTAACTCTTAGATTTGGCACATGCGTGCCTAGCTAAGTGGCTGCTAATTACATCATTGTTTCACAATTGGCTAACTGTTATTCAAAGTTAGCCTCTCAGAAGCATTCTAATAAAATAGATCTGGCAGTTGTGGACGAGAGTTCTCAAAGTGAAGGACGCTAAACTCGACAGAGTTCAGTTCGTCACTACTGATACAGCTCTTGTTCATAACTTTGGTAATGTTCATGGCTTTCTTTTGACACGTCTGGGTCTTTCTACTGAAAAGACAACTCTGAAGAGAAGGAATAGTGAGGCTAGTACACCAGCAAAGATGACACCGAAGCGTCGACGGCGTGATGAGGCTGGACCCTCCCATGACTATCAACCCGGAGGATATTGATGGGTGTTCGTTGTTTGTTGTTTATTTTTCTGTAGCGGTTGTTGTTTGGCTATGTAAAACTTTACTACAGAGAGCTGGGTGGCGCCCAGTGATACCCACTACCTTTGAGTAGTAATAGCGGGGCACTTCGCCCCGCGGGGATTTAGTGCCATACATAGTCCAAATAAAAACTTTGAACTCATTTTTCTTGCAGTTGAAAAATTACTAACTTTTTGGTATTCAAACATGTACTTCTAATACAGTTTTGTAGCTACGGGTTTGCGGTTTTTTTCATTCGATTCTCCTGGTAATTCTCTACAAAAGCGTTGAGATCGATTTTTGAATTTCGAAATAAATTTTTTTTTTTTTGGAAATATAATTTTTTATTTTGAAAATTTTAGTTTTTTCACGAAAAATCAAATTTTTCGTAAACTAATTCGAAATTCAAAAATCGATCCTCGGGCTTTGGTAGAGAATCACCAGGAAAATCGAATGAAAAAAACCGCAAACCCGTAGCTACAAAACTGTATTAGGAGTAGGGTCGGGAGGGGCGAATCTTGCGCACTAAAAACTTTTGGGTTTTGCAACTTAGTTTTTGCAGATAGACGATTAATATTTGACATGAAGAACCGCAATAAGGCCTTCTATACACCATCCAAAGGACAAAAAATTAGCATTTGTATAATGTGAGTTATTGACGAAAGTAGTGCGCAATTGAAATTGTCCTTGATGGGGCGATTCTTGCGCGCGAGAGGGGCGAATATCTGCGCACCCATTAATTCCTTTCCATAGTGAAAAATAGCACTATTGAGTGTCTAGATACTTACTATAAAAATAATTCCAATGTGTTTAAAAGCATAAACAATCATATGATTCAAATTGAAAACTTGAGACAAACTTTTTTCGACCTGTTTACGTAAAGTTTGTAGAATGTATGTGTGACGTCATGAATGTTGCTTTCTATTCAGGATTAATTTATGCTTGTAATATTAGTTTATCTGAAGTATGACACTATTATATTTACTCATTATGTAACTATAAATATAATAAATGACTAGATGACGGGCACTCATAGAGCGCATACTTTTGCCACCGCTTACAAATGACCTTGACCTTAAACCTGTTCACTCCCAAAATATAAAACAAATGATTCCTGAATATTGAAGCATCGTCCCGCCCAATTTCAGACAATTTGGTTGAATTCTTTAGTGTTATAAATGACCTTGACCTTTATTTTTACCTGATTGCTCACAAAATCTAATAAATTGGTTCTTGCATGGATAATTACCAACTGTCGACCAAATTTCAGTTACTTTGATTTTATACATTTTGCGTTATAAGTCAACTTGATCTTTAACCTGACCGCTTCCAAAAACTAACCAAACCGTTCCTAGATATTGACCAATCGTTCCATCAAATTTCAGACAAATTGATTCAAAACTTTTTGAATTATTGAGTTATAAATGACCTTGAGCTTTGACCGGATAACTCCCAAAATTTTACCAGATGGTTCCTGGAGATTAGTCAATCGATCGTCTTACCAAATTCAAAGTAATTTGATCGAAGACTTTTTGAGTTATGTGAGCAACAAGATGACAAACAAAAATATGTCGCCCAAAAGATAACCTTACGCAATCTATGAAAGTAATAATTCTTTTTAGATGTCAAATATAGCATATATAACCAATTTAGCATACATATCTAAAACGTTATTCAAAATACTGTTACACTTAGATATTTTCACTTTATGTCTCTGAAATTACGATAATAAGAATATAGAAGCAAATGGGTTTTTCGTACATCTATTACGTGGAATATTCACTTGCCATAGTAAGGTCAGGGAGATACCCAGGCCAAGAGAGAGTCCATATGTACTGAATCCACTAGACCTAAAGGTTAGTCGTTGAACTCTTCCAGTCTTTCAATTCTTTCAAGAAAGATAAAAATGTATCAGAATTTGAGAGTATAATGATACTATGAAGGTAGTAAAATTTCATCCAGAGTTGTGTCCCTAGCCTTGTAATAGGTAGAACATTCCACAACAATATTATGAGGTCATGTTTCTGGGCGAAGACCAGATCGTCGGCAATTATTGTTGTTTTACTGTTTTAGGACCAAATGTTCCCAGGAGAGAAGAAGAAGTTTCAATCGGGTTATTAACAATAGCTTTTGACATTCTCTTTCAAAGAGGAAGAGTTCTTTGGTCTTTCTACAAGAAGGTAGGTTGACCCACCTAATTCCTTTGGTGTTTTTCAAAGACCAACAGTTCAGGTTCTGCGCCAGAAGATCTCTGCTACGTCCTTTTCTATGAAATCATCAGTTTCGTTGTCAATGTTCGTTGTCATCAGTTTCGCTGAAGACGCCAAATTTCTTTGCGACAGAATCTTGGCAATTGACGTGATCACCACTCATGTGTGTCTTGTTTAAGTAGTAAAAAAGTTCACCATCTTGTTGGAAGATAAATGATTGATTTTTGAAGTGTTTTTTTTTCATCAATCCAATAGCTGGAACCACAATACTGTTAAAAGAGGATTGATCTTAGGCCGTTCTCCACGAAAATCAGAGGAGACTCCCAAGTTTTCGAGATAGGGGAAATCTTGGATATCTTCTGATCATGAATATTGAATTTGGTTGGCTTCAATAATGAAGAGTTTCTCGTTAAAAAAATCTATTTCATACCTTGTCGTGTCCGCTTTAAGCTCTCAAGTCTCTTTTGCTTTTTAAGAAGTGTGAGGACTTAGTGTTCTCTAATTTTGTAGGAAGACAACTGAAGATCCTTCGTGATGATGGTTCTAATTGAAGTCTGGATCACATTCATGTATTAGCTATATTTTGAATTTTTCCAAGTATTTCTTCGAGTCTTCAACATTGCACAAACCTTCTTAGCCATTTTCTTTATTCGAACAAGTACTCCCATTTCTACACTTCTAGGACAATCCTCAGAAGTGACAAGCTCAACGAAGCTA
This sequence comes from Caprella mutica, assembly GCA_947561585.1. Lineage (NCBI taxonomy): Eukaryota > Metazoa > Arthropoda > Malacostraca > Amphipoda > Caprellidae > Caprella > Caprella mutica. The sequence goes on along the minus strand of CANNZV010000380.1, from coordinate 2,817 downwards.
CTATTCACAACATGGTGCAATGTCGATTTGCAACTTTTAAAAGCATAATGATATCAGGGTTGGGTTTCCCTGTACGATGGTTTAACCCTGTCATTTTAGACCTGATATTTTCGATTTTATTAAAAAGAACCGTATAATAAGATTATATAACTATACTTAATAAAAAAGCAAATGATAAACATGTGTAGTGATGTTTGATATGTTTAACTATAAATTTCACTGAAAAGACTAATTAATGACTTTAAATTCACCCTGATTTACAATTTCATATTTCGACCTATTATCTGAAATGTATGTGGAATGTGTATGTTCTTAGTTGAAAGTGAAGAAATACACATATATAGAGAGAGTAATATTAAGCATTAAAAACTGTTTCATGGCCTAAAAATAAATTTCTATAGTGCGCAATATTCGCCCCGCCATGCAAAATATGGTGGGGCGAATAGTTGCGCACGGAAAAACTCCGCTAAATAAAAAATTTAAAAGTCTAGAACCTTGTAATTTTAGCTGAGGCAACTTGAGTCAATGATCATCATGCACTAAAAACTTCAGGTCATTATCTGGGATAGAAATTTTTTTATGACAAATTTATTTTTAGGGTAATTCGGTAAAATGAATTTTCGACTAGGTACTTTTCATATGGTCTTAAATGTGATTTATTTCAACTATGTATAAATGCCTGTAAGCTGTTTTAATTTTATACAGAGTTACTACATATTTGAGCCGGTCTATGACTATTTTTGTTATTGGGCTAGCACATTCATAGCCCTTTAAACATGTGGTGCGCAAGATTCGCCCCGTGTGCTGCTGCGCGAGATTCGCCCCTCCCGACCCTACATGTTTGAATACCCAGTTCGAAATTCGTTCGAAATTCGAATAACTTGTTTTCTATGCGTCTAATCGAAAAAATGCCAAGAACAAAAACATAATATTATTCAATTTTATATTTAGGAACTAAGTTTCATAACCGTAGCTTTATTAATAAATTTGTTTACAAAATTTACGGACGGTCCCCTTAAAAGAAAAAAATAAACGAATTTAATCTATTTTATGCTCAATTAATTGAATATTAGATGATTTTAAATCATGTTATATTTTTTTGAAACGAAAGAAAACAGAAATTTTCTATGTGACAATTTATAGTTTGATAGTAACTAGGATACTATATCTCTTCCAATGATAAACGGATCTTATCTAGGATACTATAGCTCTTCCTTCTATATTCTGATCTTATCTAGGATACTATAGCTCTTCCATTTTAAGTGTAATCGTATCTAGGATACTATAGCTCTTCCATTTATAGTCTGATCGTATCTAGGATACTATAGATCTTCCATTTATAGTGTTATCGTATCTAGGATACTAAAGGTGTTCCATTTATAGTCTGATTGTATCAAGGATACTATAGCTCTTCCATTTATAGTCTGATTGTGTCTAGGATACTATAGCTCTTCCATTTATAGTGTTATTGTATCTAGGATACTATAGGTGTTCCATTTATAGTCTGATTGTATCAAGGATACTATAGCTCTTCCATTTATAGTCTGATTGTATCTAGGATACCTTAGCTCTTTCATTTATAGTCTAATCGTATCTACGATACTAAAGCTCTTACATTTATAGTGTTATCGTGTCTAGGATACTATAGCTCTTTCATTTATAGTCTAATCGTATCTACGATACTATAGCTCTTTCATTTATAGTGTTATCGTGTCTAGGATACTATAGGTGTTCCATTTATAGTCTGATTGTATCTAGGATACCTTAGCTCTTTCATTTATAGTCTAATTGTATCTACGATACTATAGCTCTTTCATTTATAGTGTTATCGTGTCTAGGATACTATAGCTCTTTCATTTATAGTTTGATTGTATCAAGGATTCAATAGGTGTTCCATTTATTTGTCATTAAAGATAATTTTAATAGGTAAATATGTTTTATTTCGTCCATATTTCTTCAGTATGCAATCATACAAGAAACCAAAGAAGCAAACTAAGCAAGCTAGATTAATTAACCGAGTTATAAAGAAGTACATATCCATGTTTTAGTTCTTTAATTTCAAACATTTCTTCTGAATATCCGTTTTCAACGAATTTTAATCTAATGAACGAGAATTAAAAGGATATTTAATATATTGAGCACCTAATTATATTAATTATAACGAATATAAAACAAATTGAAATATTTTCATGAATTTATTTTATTTGTATTCATTTTATTCTTAGTTTAAACTAAATTAGATCGAAAAATACAGTTTATTTATCAAATAGTGTACTAAATAAACTGCATGCTAGTTATATACCTCTCTCTTTACCATTTACAGTTATCTGGACATGAAGAAAATACACATATCTAACAGGCTCTTGAAATTGTTTTTGAAATATAGGACTCAAGAAGTTTATCCTCCAGGATAAAGTTGTTATGATGTTAAGGTATAAAATGCGATGTTGTAGACTAAATATTGTCTACATAGGTACTATAGAAGGTGAATGCAGTCACATGCATTGGTATGGAGGGTGAATGCTGTCAACTGCATTGGTATGGAGGGTGAATGCTCTCAACTGCATTGGTATGGAGGGTGAATGCTGTCAACTGCATTGGTATGGAGGGTGAATGCTGTCAACTGCATTGGTATACAGGGTGAATGCTGTCAACTGCATTGGTATACAGGGTGAATGCTGTCAACTGCATTGGTATACAGGGTGAATACTGTCAACTGCATTGGTATACAGGGTGAATGCTGTCAACTGCATTGGTATAAAGGGTGAATGCTGTCAACTGCATTGGTATACAGGGTGAATGCTGTTAACTGCATTG